>NMUG010005835.1:0-12902 GCA_002855965.1 Monotropa hypopitys | reverse complement strand
TGATGATATTCCATGCTTTTATCACATGTTACTGTTATTAGTAGTTGCTGCATCTGTTCATTTCATATTTATTGCAGAGTTTATTTTAACTAATAAACTCCTGGATTTTCTTTGTTTATTTACACTTATTTGCATTGGACATAGATTTGTATCTATCACATGTTATCATTTGTTCTATCAGTTAGATTTCATTGTTGGGTATCCTATGGTTGATATTCCATGCTTTTATCACATGTTACTGTTAATAGTAGATGTTGCATGTGTTCATTTCATATTTATTGCAGAGTTTATTTTAACTAATAAACTCCTGGATTTTCTTTGTTTATTTACATCATGAAATCCAGATGGGGATAACTAGCATTGCTCCATTATAAAGTCGGAGCTAGGAGCTTATTGGAGGATATTATGGTAGATGGTATTATTATTATTTGTCTACATTTCCGTTGTCTTACATTTATGTAATTGAGTTGGATGTGTCAAGTCAATTTGATATTGAAAAAAAGAGATTACAAGTTAGGAAAAGTTATTGATTAAGAATGAAAGAGAAAGATAATAAGTGTGGAAAAAAAGGAAAGATTAATTGTCGAAATTTATAGACATTTTATATTGTCATAGAGGTATTGTTGTTTAGTCACGTGACCGTGTCCGTGCGGACACCTTTGTTGTCGTGCCGGGACGGGGTGTGACAGTTCTTGTATTAAAGTCTAGGTTTAATAGCCTCGATTGTGGAGATGGGTGGATAGAAGAGAAGGTTGTGTGTATCCATTAGATTATCCTTAGGTCCGATTGGAAGAGTGTTTGATCAACGTATCTTCTAGTTGGATGTTTGGGCAAATTGATTGGAAATACATGATTCTTTTTAGGTATGTGGAGGATTGGAGTTGTTTAAGGAAGAGTTGGTAATGAACCATAGGGTGTTAGTGAGTTGAGAATAAGTTTTGATTAATATTAGCATATATTGTTAACTTTTGATGGTGATAATGTATTTCCTAGTGAAATACCGGAATTGAAATATGGAATAATAAGAGGATATGATATTAATTAGCCAGAAAGAGAAGAAGTTAATTGACTATAGGTTTGAGAAAATAAAGATAAGAAGGTGTTGGTTAAAATTATATATATATATATAATAGATATTGTTTGCAAGTGTGTTTGGGAAATAGAGTAAGTTAGGAAGGGAAAAAACAAGGAGGAACAAATGTGTGAATTCTGAAATATGGATAGATATTAAATATTGTTAGAAAAGTATGGAAATGGATCATTGATTGTAAATCTTCAGTAAGTGTGTAGAAAGAAAGGGAGCCAAGATAGAAAAAAATTGGCTACAGGAAATGAATACATAAATGTATTGCCAGAGTAATTTGTCAGGAGAAGTGTAGGATTAAGAGAATAAATTTGACATTGAGCAATTATCAGGGGTAGGTTTAAAATTTGATAGGGCTTTATTTATAAATACAAGTGAAATTGTTAGAATTAAAAGGAAATACATCTGAAAGATCCTTTGGATAAAAAGTTTGTTAGATTAAATATAACACTGGGAGAAAAGTTAAAATTATCTATGTGGATGGAAGAGGGTTTGATGTGGGGAAGTAAGGAAAATAGGTAGTTGAACACAAGGTAGAGCGTAAAATCCATTACTTAAAATTGATGGCTTAGTTAACAAGTCAAAATAAAGATGTTTAGAAATGATCAATCAGAGAATGTATCGAAAGGAAATCAATGTGTTGAAAACTGTTGGATTCTATCGAAAAATCATTGAATTTATGAGTAAATTTCTGGCTTAAAGTGAAAGAGTTAAGACCATAGTTGCACTCAGATTGGGGTTGAGAGGAATTGGTGAGAATTGTTAATGTGATAAGAATTTTGATTAACCAGGTAAAAAAACCTTAGTATCATTTAATCTAAAAGGGGTCAGACTTTGAATTGATGAAAGATCTTGGATCGTTTGGAAACGACATCTATTCCAAGGATAATACTAGTAGTAAGGAGAGTTGTTATTTAGGATATATTGTGGAGAGTTTTAACGCCCAACATAAGAGATGCAAGCGATTTTATAGTGGGTTAATTCTAGCAATAGCTATAAGATTGACTAATTATAGGGAAAGATAAATGTAATTTGGAAGAGTAATGACAAAAAAATTAAAGAGAGTAAGTTGGATATTTCGAAGAAGCTGGATAGTAGCAAAGTAAGAAATTAAGAACGAGATTACAGAATAGGGAAGGACAAGGGCGTCCGAGATTGTAGCATGATTTGGTAAAGAAAGGGTGAGTGAGATGAGTTTAGATTGGTAAAAGAACGATAGATAATAGGATTTGGGATGGTTCGAGTGAGTGTATAGGAGAAAAAGGATCACTATGATGCAAATGTGAAGAATTGGGTCATATAATGTTGTAATATCAAAATTAGGAATCTGATAGAAATGTACCAATAGAAGATGTTCGATTTGTAAATAACATTAGATTGGGGGAAAAGAGTATAAATATTATATAGTTGGCAAAAGTGTTGGTTTGAGAAAATATAAATTAGTATTGGGGTGAAGTAATGAATATATAGATAGTGAGATGAAATATTGATTTCGAGGAAGAAATCCTTTAAGTGAGAGAGAATTGTAAGACCCGGATGCTTAATTATGCATTATTAAGAATTAATAAAATTATTGAAGAGAATGAAAAGGGATTAAGAGAATTCAAAATAATTACAAAAGATTGTAATTTTTAATCTTAAAAAAAGAATGATGTTGAGGAATTGAAAATTTTCGGGAACGTTATTTGGCGAAATTGGAAAAATGTAAAATTAAGGGTTGAATCGAACTTTTATTTTATGTGGGATAAAAATTTTGAAGTTAAACAATTAGGGAGTGAAAATGTAATTTAATCAAAGAATTTCAAAAAAAGGGAGATGGAATCGATTATCACAACTAATACAGCCACAATACCAATTTATATACGTGGAAGGGCGAAACAACCCCACCGTTCGAACCAAAAAACACGAGGAAAGAGAGAGAGACCTAGTCCCGTGAAGAAAGAGAAAGGGAGAGAAGAGCTCGATCGAAGGAAGACAGAGGAGGAGATCGGGCGGTGGCTCCGGGCTGGGTGAGCGTGGTGGTGTTGGCTGTCCGGATTGTGCGGGGTTGTGCTCGGTGGTGTTGTGTCAGTGGATGTGCATAGGTATGTGTGTGTGTCGGGTGTGTGTGGCGATGGGAGTTCTGTGTGTGCGGTGGCTGTGTTGTAGTGTAAGTAGTAGGTGTGGGTGTAAAGGTTGTGGGTGTGGTGGGTGTGGGTGATGGGTGTCGAAGTTGTATGTGTGTGATGTGTAGGTTGTGTATGTGTGTGTGGGCTGTGTGTGTTCAGTGTTTTGGTTAGTTTCTCCAATTACTGGTAACCGATCTAGCCTTTGGTTATCGGTAACCGGTCTAGTCTTTGGTTATCAGTAACCTGTCCCGCGAGGTTATCGGTAACCAGGTACTCGGTAATGGCAGAAATGAAAGAAATGGGGGGAAAAGATAAAAGAAAAGAAGAAAGGGAAAATGTCAATAGTTAAGGTTTTGAATAAAAAATAGAAATTAATTAGTTGGGAATTGTTTTAATGCAGGTAAGAAGGAAACAACTCAATTCGAAATACCTTGAAGCACATAGACCTTGTAAAAGGGGTATCTGTGAGTTTAATAGTTAATTTAAAAGTTATATTTCCTTATTTAAAATTCCATGTTAAACATGAATCATTGTTAAACAAATATGAGATATGGGGCACCTTAGGAGCATGCTAGGAGAGGAGGAAATGTGTTTATTACTTTATGCATACAAGCATGACGTTTCCTTCGTGATTAGTTGTGGATCATTAGTACCATTATTATGGCATTGTTTGATTTAGAATATGTAAGTGGGGATTTGAGATAAGGTGGAAAATAGATAACTTGAGATTTAGATAGAAAATCAGTAGTTGATTTATAATATGGAAACGAAAGGAATAAGGGGTGAGAAGTTGGAGTTATTATAAAGGAATAGAAAAGTATTCAGAAAAGATAGAAATGAGACTTATAAGTAAATAAGGATATGAAACTGAGTAAATGTAAAAGAATGTGGTAACCCCAAATAGGGTACGGAAAAGATTGAATAGAGAGATGGTATGAAATTGAGTAAAAAGAGGAAATATGGAAATATAACCCTTACCACCAGGGTAGATAATCGGGTGGGTATATATAAGCGTTGACCCTTACCACTGGGGTACATAATTGAGTAGATATATAAGTGTGACCCTTACTATCAGGGTAGATAATCGGGTGGGTATATATATAAGTGTGACCCTTACCACTGGGGTAGATAATCGAGTGGATATATAATCGTGACCCTTACCACCAAGATAGATAATAGGGTGGGTATATATAAACGTGACCACTTCCACTAGGGTAGATAATGTAGTGGTTATGAGTAAAGAGATTGACCCCTTCTACTAGAGTAGATAATAAAGTGATTATAAGTAAGATGGAATAACAAGTATCCTTTATCCGATACTATGAGTTGAGATATGTAATGAGTTGAGAAGGATTCTAATTGATCCTATAATATATGAGACAAGAATGAAATTGAACTAAGGATCTTATGATTGATCCAATAAATTATAATAAAAGAGATGATGAGAAATTAGAGAAAGGGAAGAAATGGATAAGGATGAAACGAATATTAAAGATGGGTCCTAAAAGAGAATGATATGAGATGAAATGAGGTAATTGAGGCAAAATAAATTGGAAGAAATATAATAGTTGTGATTGGATTCAGAAAGAAAATTAGATCAGAAAAAGGAAAGAGATTTGGGAGTTAGAAATGGAGGATATGAGTAGTGTTAATCCATAGATGAGTTGAGATAAGAAAAAATTAAAAAAAGTTTTAAAGAGAGATAAATACCTAGTTATATGATAACTTTAGGAAGAAGGTCCTTAAGAGATAAATGTGAAATGGTTAGTGAGTGGTGTCTTGTGATGATTAGAGGATGCACCTAGCATATCATACATAGTATTACTTTTCCAGTGGAGTCGTTTGCATTTGGACCATCCTTGGTGTGCCGCGTGTTACCTTGTTTAGTTTACACAGCTACTTATTTGCATACTTATTTGCATTGGACATAGATTTGTATCTATCACATGTTATCATTTGTTCTATCAGTTAGATTTCATTGCTGGGTATCTTGTGATTGATGATATTCCATGCTTTTATCACATGTTACTGTTATTAGTAGATGCTGAATCTGTTCATTTCATATTTATTGCAGAGTTTATTTTAACTAATAAACTCCGAGATTTTCTTTAATTATTTACATTGTGAAATCCATATTTGGATAACTTGTATTGGTCCACTGCAGAGACGGAGTTGGGGGGCTTATTGGAGGAGATTTCGATAGACGGTAGTATTATTATTTGTCTACATTTCTCTTGTCTTAAATTTATGTAATTGAGTTGTATGTGTCAAGTCAATTTGATATTGAGAAAAAGAGATTACAAGTTAGGAAAAGTTATTGATTAAGAATGAAAGAGAGAGAGTAAGTGTGAAAAAAAGGAAAGATTAATTGTCAAAAGTTATAGACATTTTATATTGTCATAGAGGTATTGTTGTTTAGTCATGTGACCATGTCCGTGCGGACACCTTTGTTGTCGTACCGGAACGGGGTGCGACATGTGGAATTATGTAACCAGAATATGTAAAAGAGGGGACGAGGGATACGCAAACACCAAATTCAAGTGCAACTTATGTAACATTGAATTTCAAGGGTCATATTTTAGAGTTTGAGCTCATTTGTTTCTAACTAAGAATGAAAGAATTAGAGTGTGTTCTTTTGTGAAGTCCAAGCCTGGTGTTCTTGATTACTGATAATGCTCCTGTTTCAATTGATTACTGTTAATGCTCCTGTTTCAAGTGATTACTAATAATGCTCCTGTTTATAGTGTTGTTGGATCAATAATTGAAAGTACATACCCAAAGATATTTTGGACACCATGTGTAGTGTGCACACTTAATCTTGCTCTTAAAAATATATGTGCTGCGAAGGATAGTGGTGGTTCTGCATATGCATTTGTTGAATGCCATTGGATTACTCTTGTGATCCAAGATGTGAATGATATAAAGAATTTCATCATAAACCATTCTATGAGATTGGCCATCTTCAATGAATTTGTGCCCATGAAATTGCTTTCAATTGCAGAAACGCACTTTGCATCTTCCATTATTATGTTGAAAAGGATTGAGCTAGTATATCATGGCCTCCGATCAATGGTGATAAGTGACAAATGGTCTTCTTACAAGGAAGATAATATGGATACCGCGTCATCGGTGAGGGGAAAGTTGTTGAGTGATACTTGGTGGGACAAAATAGATTACACTCACTTTCACAATGCCAATTTATGATATGCTTCGAGTTTGTGACACCGACAAGCCTTGTCTACATTTGGTTTATGAATTGTGGGATTCAATGATTGAGAAGGTGAGAAAAGTCATCTATAGGCATGAAGGCAAGCAAACGAATGAAGAGTCTGCTTTTTAATCCATGGTGAATCAAATATTAGTCGAGAGGTGGACAAAGAGTAACACTCCTCTTCATTGTCTCGCGCATTCATTGAATCCAAGGTAACTCACTTTACATTGAGTTTTATGTTTGAATGTAAAATTTTATATTCTTCATGTTTCCTATTTTGCTATCTAGGTATTATTGTGTGACATGACTAGTAGAAGATCGGGTTGCTCCTCATAGGGATGAAAAAGTTTCAAAACAATGATAATAAAATGTTTTAAGAAGTACTTTCCTAATCCGGAGGAAAGAAGAGTTGTCACTACTGAGTATGCCAAGTTTTCAGGTTGCTTGGAAAGTTTTGGAGACTCTGACTCGATGGTTGATAGAGGAGTAATGGAGCCTATGACCTGGTGGTTGGCATATGATTCTTCTGCACCTCTACTCAATCGTTGGCACTAAAGTTACTTGGTCATCTTCATCTTCATGTTGTGAGAGGAATTGGAGCACCTACTCTTTCATCCATTCCATGAGACGAAATAAAATAACGCCACAACGATGTGAGGATTTAGTGTATGTGCACTACAATACTCATCTCTTATCAAGGAGGAATCCGCATTATACCAAAGGGGAGACGGAGTTATTGGACATATGTGGAGACGGATTTGATTCAATGGAGGGTGCTGGAATGTTGGAAATTGCAAGCATTTCACTTGATGAGCCGGAGATGGAAGCTATGTTGTTTAGAGATGAAATGGATGAAAGTTGAAATCCTTAGTTTTTTATATTACTTTTTATGTTTTCTTGTTTTTGGAACTAAGCAATGGTTTGTAATTTCTTTTGTGACTTAACTTGCACTTGTTATGGTTTTGGTTATGTACTTGTTCACTATTATGGTTTGGGTTATGTACTTGGTCTTGTTTTTTTATTTTGTTGGTGATACATTGGTAGTTTGGTCACTAATATTTTTTTTTTGTTATGGAGTTGGTATTGGATTTTTTGTTATTGTTGGAGATATATAGGTATAGGTATTTTGTTTCTACTTTTATAAGTATTAAAAAATATTAGAAATATTTTAAAAATATTTTAAAAAATATGTACCGTAGCCATACCTATACCTTACTTTTTACAGTTTTGCCATATGTCATACCCGCACTCGTACCAGTACCCGTGCTTCATAGATTGTCATACACCAAAGTAACACGATCCCAAGTGAAAGACAAACCAAAGGTTACTATCGCTCTTTACATATACATGCTATTGAAGAATACAAATATATGAGACCCGCTTTCTTGCTCTCTGTCTCAAGTTACGTTTCAAACTTTTTCATTTGAACGCCCACTCAATCAATAGGTACAGCAATTTTGTTGGAAAGTCTCAACAAGTATACAGATGTAAAAATATAAAAGGAGTCCCTTTGCATGGGCTCTCGATTTCCGCATTGATTTAGTTTGTCTCTAATAAATCTATGCATAAATGTTTTGGTCAATCTCTATAGGGTTTTCTTTGGAAGTTACCACTCATGCTTTGTGTTTAGATTTTCTAGTTTCAGAGACGACAAAAGAAGACCGAATATCTAACAAAAAATTAGTCTCGAGTGTTTGCTCTTTTCGTGAGCGATACTTCCATTTGTTTTTAAGGTATTACACAACTGTACAGTCAGTATGGCGATGATACTAGCAGGGGATGGCATTGACAATGTTTATAGAGACTCGTCAAATTAGCGAAGCTGATATTTATTGATTTAGTGCACCATCCCAATTATGTGGCAGCGTTGACTGCGACCACAGTTTAAAGAAGGAAACTTTTCCATACAGATTTACATAAATGTCCTCTATCCCATTTGAATTACCTCTTGGGAGATGGTGTAGTACTTACATACCAACTACAAGAAGTGTAACATAGGCAAATACTGATTGAGATACTTAAATTTCAAACCTGTGAGGCAAAAAAAGGATGTAAAAATTTCAACACGGGAAAAAGAGTGTATTTTTTCCTTTAATTACCACTTCAACAAACTCTGTTGCTATTGGGGACTCGTTTTGTTTGCTCGTCGATATAGGTTTTCATATCTTCATGACTTTTGGAACGGTTGGTCTGTTTATTGATATTATCCTGTGGTTCATTTTGTGTTGTGGTCGTCTCCAATGATTGGTCTGTATTTGTCACTCGTTGACAACATACCAAGGCTCCAAGTGATCCTATAAATGTGTAAGCTGTACGAAGGTGAACGAGAATAGACAAAGATAAGAGTGCAGAACACTAACTCACATTACAGCTACCGTTCATCCCAGAAACATATTTCATGCAGAAAATATATCTACAGTGGTCATATAGTTCAAAGTTCAGATGCAACAACTGTATACCTGGGAATTACCCACAAGATCCCCTTCCTCGCCTTCCCCTGCAGTCAGAACAGCAGTCGCATAATTGACAAGACAATTGCAGGATCAAATTAACAAGCAAGAGACATTACAGGGACCATGTTGAATTTACCCTCATGTTCGGTTATCCCAGAAAATGCCAACAGCCTTGCTGCTATTTCTCGGTCTTCAGCATCTTGCAGCGCTCTAGCATATGCCTCGTCGTTAGGAAAAGAAGCAGGATCTAACTCAACACCAACGCTGGTGTTACTATCTTCTCCATATTCAGCATGAGCATGCACCTCAAATGTGTCCTCATCCTCGTCGTCGTCATTGTCAGTGGTCTGGTAATATTCATCTCCACTAGGATCATCGAAACCTTCATCATCCTCACGGATGTAGCTTCCACCTTCCCAACTTCCATACTCACTCCCATCACTCATTCTTAGCATCATATATGCTCTTTCCTACACCACCAAGGTAGAAAAATCAAAGAAGAATTGCAACCTAAAACACTTGACATTACCAACCCGTAAAACAACTGATCTTCTGAACTGACAACCACTCTGTTCCAAAAGAAAATAACAGACAAACCACTTTCCAGATTCCATTTTTTACTTTGGGCCAGTTTGGGCAAAATTTTGTCCCCTTAATTTTGTTACATTCGCATCAATTTAGTTTTAATTAATCATTGGCAAGAGAAATCTGAAAATTAAAAAAATAGATCAACAGTAAATGACAAGTTGGTTAAAAACCAAAAAATATATATATTTCTCACGTCACAAATAATCAGTCTAAAAAGTTTCACCCAAAAAAAGAGTTCACTAAATACTAATAACACTAATTTCCCTTAAAATAATTAATTTAGTCTAAATTCACCCTTAGTGGTATCGGGGAAAAAACCAGCTTTCAGAGGTTCCAACAGGAACCTGACTATCCTACTTTAAGTTTAACTCATTCAAAGCGTTGAGAAACCAAAGGAGATTAAAAATCAAATAAGAATCTGAGGACCTAAAATTGCGAATCAAAAGAAATACAATAATACACTAAGCGATTCGTAACGCATAATAGGAAAATTGTAACAATTAGTAAACTATATGACGAACCAACGAAAAAAGTACACACTGACCCAAAAATCGAAAACCAGAAAAGAACCATTATAAAACAACAAGCTAAGCTGGAAGAACCTAAAATTACCACTGAATGTCGAACAAAAACCCTAGGAATTGAACATTATGAGCCAATTAAGGAAGAAAGAACAAAAAATAACATAAAAATCAATATCACCGAGAGTAGATATATAGATCAGATAGAGAGACCTGTTCTTGCAAGGTTCTGGCGAGGGCGAGATCAGCATCGACCTGGCTGAGGTTGGTGAAAGGAGTTCTCATTGTTGACGAACGCCGAACCACGTTCAATTCTTGTTCTCCAACTACACCTGAATTGTTCGGGTTTTCATCGGGTGTGGTTGGATCTGTGATTTTGGTTCCGTTGGCATCAGCTTTCGAGTTCTCCATTTATTTATTTCAAATTGAAGATAAGGCTCAAGGATCACCAATTGTTTGCGGATCGATTTAGAGGAGAAAGGATTCCGGCGAGTGGGTACGGGCTTTTCTACGGGAACTTTCTATAACGGCACCTATGGTCCCGTATTTACGGCTAATATATGCTAGATGGTGTGGGCAAGTGCACAGACAAATTGTCATTAATTAATATTATTAAGGTAAATAAGTTTAAAAATCTTCAAAACTTTACTTACTCTTCATTTATAATATAGAATAGACTAGCGACAAAATAAAAAACGCAACATAATATGTAAGGGTACAATGAAATTTCGGGAATCAAGAGTGTCCACGCAACACAATAGAGTCCGCTTCCTATGCGGGATCCCGCACAGAAAATTTGTACGGACTTCTAATCTCGACCGTGGACACTTAATCCAGCATCCACCATCAGTCACTAATGTAAACAGAACGTGAAGACCATGGTGAGTACGAACGCAAGCACAAACGCGCACACACATACAATTCACATTATCTTATGTATTGCATTAACTTCTAAAACTAAATTATTTTTACAACATGATAGTCCCGAAACTAAAGTACTGTGAACTTTTAACATGATGGAAAATTTTATCCATATAAAATAACTCATTAATAGCACACACAATGACAAAACCCTTGAATAAAACACACAATGACCCAAAATCAAATACTGAAACCATTCAAGTAATAATCCAATTGCTATTTCAACTTCTAATCATATTTATATGAGCTAAGAAAACTGATGATCAAAGATAAACACTCTTTGACACATAAAAAATTCTGTTCAATACAATTGAAGGAAAAATAAAGAAGAAACAAATAAAGAAATGATGTTCAAATTATTGTTCAATACAGTTGAAGGAACAAATAAAGAAAAAATACAACTTTATATCCACCAAACACTTGTCATAAAATCGATTAACCATTGCTACTTGCAGTTACAGACTCACATATGAGCTTCTGTAAAATGTCTATGATAAGTGCCAAAATGCATACATTAAGGCTCTCCGAAGTACAATTGTCATGTCATTAACCACTGTTACTTGATGTATTTTGTGTTGATTTTGTGCTTACAGATACCATGGGGGAGCATGATTTGGAGTAAAATGAAAATCTAAGAACTTAAAAAGTGATTTAGAAGTAATTTGTGGTAGGCCAAATATGAAACATGAAAAGATGAAAGATTGACAAAATAAACAATGTCGAATAGAGGGTTTGCTGGCAACCGTGATTTCACATCTTAAATCCAACAATCAAAATATGAACCTGTCTATATTTATATGTACACGAACGACCAAAAAATGTGCTAAAATGTGCTAAAAACATTATGGAAATATGCTAACATTTGCTGAGGAATGTGCTGGAAAATCCCAATGAAATACGATATTTCCCGAACACTTGTGTTTGAAAGACCCAGGAAAACCCATTCAAATAATATAAAGCAGATTTAGTAGAATATATTATTGCAGTATTGAGTCGTTTGGTGGTGGCAGAGAGGCAAAGTCCATGTAGTATTTCGCTCTGATTCAACATCAGTGCCTTTTGTTTATAGTTTGTTCACCTATGAAAACAACATAAAGACAATTACAATCAAAGAAGTAGCAAGACAGTACTATAATGCAAGACTGATAGAAAATTTACCATGTATAAATCTTTCGACGTTGCAGATAACAGCTGCAATTTGAGGGTCAGTTCTTAATGTGAAATCTCATTCAAGTGAACACATACTAAAAGGAGTCTCTTAAATATGAAGTGCATGTTAGCTTGCAAAGAAACCATTTATGCAACAAATATTGCTGCCTAAGCATTTCAAAGAGCTTCTAGCAGCACACTCCTAGATTCGGGCTCAATCAACACATAATGAAGTGCAAAACCCTGGAGGGTTTTGGCCTGACAACGAGACAGTTAAAATTCCTCAACATCCATTAAGACATTCGCAGTGAACAGACACTGTTGTCAGCACTTAATGCATCAAGTGAAAGAGGAAGAAGGTCCTCTACAACAGGACACTGACAGCAACAATATTCAAGAGTTCGAAAATAATAATCATAGAAGTTGATTAACAAAGGACAAATGTTTGGAAAACAATAAACATTACGCCTCAGAGAACAAATTAACAAAGGACAAATGTTTGGAAAACACATCGTTGATTTTATTTTGCTTTCAAGAGAAACAGCATTAGTTGAGCAATAGATACTAAAATGTGGTGCCAAGGTTGCTGCCTCAACCAATTGCTGTTGTGTTGCTTTAAAACCCCTCCATCATTTTTATGGATGAGCCCACATCAAAACATGATGCCATAGCCACTGCAATAGTTACGTGTACTATGAGGAACACAGTGGATATGTGCTGAATTGTTGTCTGCACTATTCGCCAACCTAACATCAAAATGTTTGAAGCTTTTGATGAGGTATAAATTCAATTACTTGTATTCTAGGATACTTCTATACAAACTGTTGATACCCAAATTTTGACACATCCTCTACAAATACAGAAAAC
>NMUG010005834.1:0-12903 GCA_002855965.1 Monotropa hypopitys | reverse complement strand
TAGGCAGAAGTATGATATAAAATATCACAAATGAAAGTAAATAAGGAAAAGAAGTTTGCATGAGATTAGAACGATCACTCTTAAAATGTAGGCTTGTTCTGCACAAAGGCCTGGTTGTCAACTCGAAAGTCAAAAGGGAAAGTCTTTGAACACAACTTTAGAACACGTGTTTGGAACAGTCCGGTGTACATGTGATCTACAAAATGTATGAGGACCCCGCGTGCATCGGACGATTCCAGACACGGATTGTGTTCGTAGTCTTGCTCAAGTCAAAATTACAAAGGTGGGCCACACATATGGCATTGAGATTTGCATCAAGGCACGATCAATTTCATACCCACTACCTGTCATAGAATAGGTGCTATAAAATTGTCATGAGAAGAGAGGACTCACTATCCGTAGACGAAGTCTGTTTGGATGCATGTCGCCAGGGATCCTGTGAGCCATTTGTGAAAACTATTTTCGAACCTGCAAATTCACAATTGCATCAGAAGACATCAGTTGCGGTTAAATGTGTTTAGGATAGTTCCATATAATGCTAATATGCAGAAACTTAACTGCATTTTGACCAACAAAGATGCATCCCAACTCTCAAACTATACGAACACCATCAATAATGTTTCTTCCAGATTCCATTGTAGGGATAAAGCTATAGTGCAACGAGAACACACAACAAAACTGTAAAATGAATTTGGTACTAGAATGCAAACAAGACGAAAGGAAGTAGTCCCCCATATTGTTGCCACATCGAAGCATCCACTTGCCCATCACCCTCTCTCCCAATCACTTAAAAAGACACAACATGAAGGTGTGATTTCCACTTCGCCTTACTCTCTACGAAAACCATCCAAACCGTTCCACTTACCACCTAGCTCAGACTCACAACCAACCTTTTATTAACATTTCACACAACAAACACCCAATTCCAGAAACCAGCTCCCTCTGAGGGCACCAATTCTCCAACTGTTGACAATGATCCTTCAAGCTGCCCAACAAAACCAATTTTGGCCTATAATGCCTCACTCAATTTCTTATACCCCATCCAATCGCATAACCAAAAAACAAGAGAAATTTCTGGAAACCTCTGCCACCTTCCACTACCAATACACCACCCTTCTTTTCTCTACCGTCATCAACAAAGTCAAAGATCTTCAACCTAGCTTGAACAATCCTCCTTCATCCTCACGGAAGGAAAAACTATGCGTATTTTCACTCGGTTGCAGTACAGATGATCATATGGTTTAAACAAGCCTCTACTTGTTCGTCATGACATTTTCCCTTTTGTTTGTTCACTACACTTCAGACATATTCATTCGCCACAAAGTATCCTTGAGTAATGACCTTTTTCAGTCTCAACAAACCAAGAACCTACACTGCTACTCTTAGCATACAACTCAAAACCATTAACCTTAAGAACTTGGATTCGAGTCTGAGACAACCACTTTGCGTATTTATTACCAAAGTTTAGGCTTGTCCTCGTCATTTTCCCTTCTCAGACATCCATTAATGAATACCAACTGGCGTTGATTTTTTTATCTAATTCACAATCAATTGACAATGAGTGAAGAGGCCACCCAAAGTGAGGTAATAATTAATCAATGTGGGATAAACTCTAACACTCATCCATACGTGTGATCCCTGATCCACAAGTGCAGAGGTAAATAACGGATTTGTACCCCACGGATCCTAACAAAACAAGATGCACTTAAGGCACAATTAACGGGGCAATTAACCAAGAGCATCTTGTCCAAAAGACTTTGAAACCCTAGCTCTGATATCATGCTAGAGCATGCAACTCAAAATAAATTGACAAGGAGTGGAGAGCCCGCTTAAGCTCATATACTACTTTTCGAGAGAATAATTAATCAATGTGTGACACATTTCTACAAGTTTAGGTGATTCCATTACAAACTCTGGAACCGTGCTTCTGATCTTTCTTCCCCTTCTACTGCCACCTTTTAACATGCCATCTAAAATTGTTTGTTAACAAACTTTTCAAGCTTATAAAAAAAATTATTTGACCCACAAATCCACATTTTACAATGATAAATGTTAATCTCTCTTTTGAAAAATGGGTTTGTGATCATAACATTAGACCCACTTATAAACCCACAATTGCATCATGTCATTCACGTCTCCAAAATTCATGTCCACCATTCAACATCTCATATCCTCGCGCTATTTTGTTTTCCCCAATAGAACCGGACATTAAAATTTAAAATTCCTGCCCGACTCTTGCAAACAATTTTTCTTCTTGATGCAGTTGCATCAACCCTCCATTGAGCAGACTGTACGGCCCATGCCAATCCACATGAGTCTACCAAAATCAGTATTGGAAGACATCCCAACCAGTGCCCTCGTGGTTGGATAATGAGGCCCAACTAGAGATCTTATGAGATATTTTTTTTAGTATTTATCTAGATTGCTATTAAGGACTTTATCTTGCTACTAGAACTGTTAGCTTATCTTTATCTTAGTGGGTTATTATCGCTTTGTAGGAGCTTGTTTATAAGGATTCTCACATTTTGTTAGAAATTATTCAATGAATAAAATATATTCTCTCAAGTTGGCATAGAGATTCCAATTCAACATTAGGTACAGGGATACCTAAGGTTCGTTATCGATTCTACATCACTCCACTTAGTTCCATAATGTCTTCAAAACTGTTTATCTAATATTGCCTGAGCTGCATAAATATTAAAAAATACTAAATATGATTTTCCTATTATTGTTATTGTGCAATCTCATTTTCAGCTATAAGTAAAATATTTTCTTCAACGAATCATCATCCACTATTATACCTATGATATAACAATGCTCATTTATTATCAATATTATGAAATTTATGACCACAGTCTTCTAACAGCTCATTTAGTTTCCTGTAAAGATTTGCTGTCTTTCCAAGTATAGTGAACTATCTGATGTATTTGCTCACAAGTGTTTCTACATTTCAAGGTGCTAACCAACGCGTACTATCCCGAATCAGCTTCTTTTGTGCTCGCTCGTCCATAGTATCGGAACTGTCATCCTTTTCTCACCCCAACCAAGCATTGCAATGGAGTAGTTACCAACTTTTCCTTGCATCTGAATGTAGGTTCAGCAAATTACTTAAGGGAAACACCCGGACAATTACTTCATGAAAAAAGGAAGACTAAGCATGCACTGGGGAAGTGTACGAAATGATATGCACCATTACAATTACTATGTTGTACTTAAGACGACAATCTCAATTTCATCACCAAACATGTGTAGTTATTTAGAAAAACAAATGTTTAAAGTAACTAGCATTCTTAAAATAGATAAAGCAAACCCTTAAAACTATTTTCAATAAGAACAAATAATATGACAATGAAAGACAAGGAAGACCGCTAAACTAGGTCAAGGAGATATGACGCTTATTTTGATCAGTTGCCAACCTAAAGTTAACCACGAGATATATGGAACTAATAAACTACTTATAAGGGTAGATATTTAAACCTGCAATCTTTTTGCCGCCATAGTATATATTTGTCCCATGGACGTTAGGATAAATGCCTTTTCCAAAGACATTTTTGCAAAGGTCCAAATGGTATCTGCCACATACAAATCAACTGATTTAGTTAGGAATACACATAAAAAGCACTAGTCAGTATATGAACGCAAATAATAGTAGGGACAACTTGTTCTGCCTAGACAGTTCAATGATCTACAGAAGTGAAGGGGTCAGGGCAGAAAGCAGGAATGCGATAATGAAGGTAAGAGAGATCAATATAGAGCTACTAGATACACGCCTTGTGTCAACTTTTGAAGAGCGAACACTGTCATTTGAAGGTGCCACCTGGAAATAAGCAACTTCAGTACATACTTGAAACCACCACAGCCGGTCAGAACTGTCACCATTGAGCACAGTGTTTTTCAGATGTTGTTGATTATATGTTCGAACGCCAACACCAAAGCTTCCGAGGTAATAGTCTTTTACATATGAGGCATATGCATCCTGCAAAATATTATCAGCCAAAGTTAAACGATGTATAAATTATCAAAAGAAGAAAATGGCATGCCATCTTGCTTGTTTCCTCGATGACACACTAAACAAGAACTTGTACACTATGTTACATGGACTCGAAAACAGATGTCAGGTGCGGTGTGGTGCGGTGCGGGTATGTATCTGCGGGTTTCACCTAATTCTCCTTCCAAACAAATGGGGACACCACAAAATATTCACATTGCTCAGATTTTTTTCTTATTTCTTGGGTAAAATAGTGCTTAGGAGATTCTATAGGGCATTTCCTACATAATGCGGAAGTTAGATGTATAGTTCCATACTGAACTCGAATTACCAATATGTTTGCTAGGTGAATGTCCAATTAAACATGAGAAACTTGGACATTCTTACTAGGTGGATGTCCAACCACTTGTATCGAACACATACAAATACCCATGTCCAAGGATCGAAGGTGTTGAGCATCCAATAAAAGTAATTTTTACATCTAGAAGAATTCGTGAACAACTCTGTATGAATGACGAAAACATGAAATGTCAACCTGATCGACAAACGATGGAACAAATTTTGGCTTTGTACCCCGAACATATACGAGTTTTGCAAAAGAAATTACAGGATAACTGTAAGTGGTTCCATCGAAAAGCAGCACAACTCACATCCAAACGAAACACTCATGCAGCAAATGATGTGGAGCTATAGGAAAGGAAGCAACAATGGTTGATTGAAGAGCCACAGAAGTTAACAAGAGGGTCCACTACCTTTCAGGAAAATGATTATAGTTAAATTGACATTCAAGGTTATGCTATTCCCATATAGAAACATGGCCCCCTTTCGAACTGAACTCAAAATGATATCAGAGATAATCCATTTCCATGGGTGTTGAAGCCAAATATAAGAACCCTATTGCTTTCCTTGAAGTAAACATCATATGTTAATTGAACAACTCCCCATACTAGAAAATGTTTTTATCCTTATGAACATGTGATATTCAAGGGTTTGAATACTTTGGATATCAGAAGAATTATTCCTATCATTATCTTAGAGGAATTGAAGGATCTTGATTATGTTTGATTGTGGCCACAAGCATAGCATCATGTATTCCTAATGAAGTTCAGTTTCACACTCTTGTATTTTGGTCACCTGTTTAATCAAAGCCTCTGAGAGTAATGGAGCTCTATTATTCTCGTAAATGTTACATATCAAGTTGATGTAGGACAACTTTCGACTCAATGTCAAAATCAAAAGAATCGGAAAAAGCGGAAAATTTTATTATTTGCAAATTAAAATTTAAATCAAGAACCTTTTAAATATCAATTGCACCGATCAAAGCCCAAAAAATCATTGTTTGCGGATTCCTTGAATTACCAGTACTTGATACAGTCCTTGAGGAGTCATAAGTCAAACTAGAAGCAGAACAAGGAGACCGTCAACAACCCTAATATTGATTCGACAATTATCGTTTCAAGGAAGGCCTTCCACCTTTCAGTAGTAATCTACTCATTGAAGAATTTTTGAATTAGATTTCAAAGGTTGAGCGGTTCTTAAGCATTGATGGAGATGCCCGAAATGAAGATGGGTCGCGTATAAGTTGAAGAATGGTGTAGCCGTTTGGTGGGACCAACTCAATCTAAATGACGACGACAAGGATTTTGTGCGATCATGGCACAAAATGAAATATCAGAAATTTGTAAACTTTCCATTTCCATTTGAAATTTTTATTATTCGACGATAATATGTGATGTCATAACAATAGATGTGAGTCTTGTATTATTGGAAAGGTCGTGGAAGTTTGATGTGGACGTTGTGTACAAGGGTCGTGACAACACTTATTCTTTCAAGTGGGAGTCGCATAAGTTTGTTATGCTTCCTTTCAATCCTAAGGTGCCCATCACACACCCAAAATCTGGGAAGGGGAAAAGATGAGGACAAGTCTAACCTTTGGTAATTATACGCAACGTGGCTATGCTCAGACTCGAACCCAAGACCTTAACATTATTGGGATGAGTTCTCTTATCAAAATAGGATTCTTTTCAATTTTTTTGTTTTGTTACTTAATAGATTAGGTTATCCCAATTTCTATTTAAATGATTGTAATCAAGGATTAAAATCAATGAATTATCAAACTTTCGCTTGAGAATTTTCTTTGTTTCTTATATGCAAGAACGTGCTCGATTATTCGAGGTTCTCTCATTTGGAATCGTATGCTAACTATTCTCTCATGTAATCCATTGGGTCAATTGGTATCAGAACGAGGATTTGCCTGGATCGATGGCACTCAACCCAACTAATAACACAACCACTGTCGGTAATCATGGTAATGCCAATCTACGAAGGGTGATTGAAGATTAACAGGAGCAGATTCCCGAAATCCGTGAAGCATTGCGATTGATGATCTTCGATCTCAACTAAGGACCTGTTTGAGGTCAAGACAATCGTGGGGGCGGATTTTCCCAACGTCGCCCTCTTAACCAAGATGGGGTGCGCGCTGGAGGATTTGCCCGAGGCCAACCCATTCATCAACAACAACAGCCACCAAGGAGATACCCTCGACACCTTGATTCTGACAATGAGAAGTCAAAAGTCAAAGTAGAAGTAGAACGAAGAGACCGTCAACAACCCCAATATTGATTTGACGATTATCGTTTGAAGGTAGACCTTCTACCTTTCAGCGGTAATCTACCCATTGAAGAATTTTTTGATTTAGATTTCAAAGGTTGAACGGTTCTTAAGCCTGATGGAGATGCCCGAATCGAAGATGGTGAAGATGGTTGCCTATAAGTTGAAGAACGGTGTTTTCGTTTGATGAGACCAACTTAATCTAAATGACGACAAGGATTCTGTGCGATCATTGAACATAATGAAATATCTTATAATGGAGAGATTCTTATCACCGGATTATGACCAACATTTGTTTCATGCCTATCAAAATTGCCGGTAATGTAATCGATCAGTGTTTGACCATATGACTGAATTTAATCAGCTTGCGGATCGTAATAATCTGCAAGAAACGGAGGAACAACAAGTCGCTCGTTATATCGGTGGACTGAGGCAGTCAATCCAAGATCAGATTGGACTTCAAGTTATTTGTGTTAAGTTGTGGGTGTGTTTGTGTAATTAATGATTCTCATGGTCCTCTTATGTAAATAGAGTAGGAGTTTAGGACTCTCAGTGTAATTTCTTTTTTTCTATTGTATATTAACATATTGTGAATAATACGATACATGAGTTGTTTGCCTCTCAAATTTGGTTTCGTTACATGGTATCAGAGCACCTCGTTCCAACCTTAGCCGTCGCTCTATTTTTTTCCGACCAGTTGACTGGCCTCCGGCGTTGTCGCCGGTCCTTGCATCTGGCAGCCCAGTCGCGTTGTCGCGCTCTCTCTGGTCGCACTCTCTGGTCGCATTCTCTCTCTCGCCCAACTGCATGTTCGCGTTCTCTCTGGTCGTGCTCACAGGTTGTCATCGTCCAGCCGCCTGTCATCGCCCAACCGCCTAGTCGTGTTCTCTCTCTCGTCTCACAGGTTGTCATCGCCTAGCATCAACGACCTTCATACGTTGTCCGCGACGACCACTCTTCAACATTCACTGATCTCTTGTGATCTCCGACGAGTCTTGGTACTTTGTTTCTGATCTTGTATCTTGTTGGGTTATCTCGCTTTGACCACTGATAACAAAAATCTGTTTGGCAAGTTCATATTTTTGTTGTTATTTTACGGTTCCAACGTTAATTCGGGTGAAAATTCTGGCCCCAAAGATGTATCAGGTCAATTTGATAGGCCATTGGAAAATGCTCCGTTGGATATTTGTACTGTAAAGTTGGATGGATCCAACTATTTGGTTTGGTCTCGCACTTTCACTTTGGCTATTCAAGCCAAAGGCATGTCAGAGATCATTGAGGGTACTGTATCGCAACCTGCGGAAGCTGAAACTGTTGCACTTAAAAAATTTAGCTCCGTGAAATCCTTAGTAATGATTTGGTTGTTTAATTCTATAAAGGCTGAGATTTGCCATATTTTCCTGCTTCTTGATACTCCATATAAGGTTTGGACTACAGCAGCCCAAACATATTCTTTTCAAGGTAATGATGCTCAGTGTTTCGAGTTGAGAAAGAGGCTCCGTTCATTAGATCAACACCATTGCTCTGTGGCTACTTATTATTCAGAGTTGTGTGGTGTGTTGCAGGAATTTGATCATTATCAGGGATTTCAGGCTGAATGTACTGAAGATGCTGCAAAATGGTTGAAGCGGTTGGAGAAAGAGCGTGTTTATGACTTCCTTGTTGGCCTTGATATAAAGTATGATCCGATTGGAGTGTAGGTGTTGGGTCGTATTGCTTTTCCGTCTCTGGGAGAAGCCTTTGTTGTTGTTCAGTAGGAGGAGTGTTATGATACATACTCCTACTTCTGATCGCTCTGCCTTGGTTGCCAGTCCCCAGGGTCAGTTTGGTTCTAGTAGAGGGTTTGCTCCTACTTCACAGAGGAGAGTGGGAGGAGTGCTATGATGCATATTCCTACTTCTGATCGCTCTGCCTTGGTTGCCAGTCCCAAGGGTCAGTTTGGTTCTAGTAGAGGGTTTGCTCCTACTTCACAGAGTGGTAGGTCACAGTCTGGTGCTGGTAATGGTTCTGTTGATCGTGCGACTCTTCGGTGTGACTATTTCCACAACACTGGTCATACTAGGGATTTTTGTTGGAAGTTACATGGTCAGCCCCCTCGTTGGAAAGGGGGTGGGGGTGGTACTGTACCTTCTCAAGCTAAGGCTCATGTTTCATAGTCTACGGTGACTACTTCATTTGATTCTGGGTTCAGTACTGGGTCTCAGGTGGCTTTAGATTCTGCTAGTGTTTTTTCTCTGGGGGAGACGCAAACTCTCAGTCGTCTTATGGCTCGAGCTGATTCTCCATTTACTGTAGCTCCCTACGACAGCTCCTACCTCGTCCTACTTTGCTCACACGGGTATTGCAGCTAACACATTTACTATCTCTTCTTCTATTCCTTGGATTATAGATCCGGGTGCTTCAGATCATATGACAGGGCGTTCCTAAGTCTTTGATTCATACTCTACTTGTTCTGGTAAAGATAAGGTCAGGAAAGCAGACGGATCATTCTCTGCTATTTCCGGGAGAGGTTCTGTTTACTATTGTCCCTCTCTGTCTCTTTCTTCCGTTCTTCATGTCCCAAATTTTGACACTAATCTTCTGTCCGTTAGTAGTTTTACTCGCTCCAACAATTGTTCCGTAACTGTTTTCCTTCTCATTGTATTTTTCAGGAACTGGATACGGGGAAAGTGGTTGGCAGTGGTAAAGCACACGGTGGCCTCTATTTTTTGGAGTCTGCACCTCGTCAACCTCATCCATCCTTGTCATATGGTCTAACTCTGCAAGCAATTACGAGTTCAGCTCTTTCTATGTTACATCAGTGGCACCGTAGATTGGGTCATCCCTCTTTTAGGATTTTAATATAACTTTTTCCTAGTTCAGTTAAACATTATTCTAGGAGTCACTTTTTTTGTAAAGCCTGTGAGCTTGGTAAGCATAAACGTTCCTTTTATGCCCCTATTAATACAAGAAGTGATTCTCCGTTTATGATTATTTATTCTGATGGTTGGGGTCCTTCCTATGTTTCATCTCTTAAAGGTTTTCGATAGTTTGTCACCTTTATTGACTGTTTCTCTAGTGCTACTTGGGTGTATTTACTTAAGTCAAAAAATGAAGTTTTTGCTTCCTTTAAATCTTTTCATGCTATGATACGCTCTCAGTTTGATATGCATATCAAAATCCTCCGTAGTGACAATGGTACTGAGTATATTGATAAGAGCTTTAGGGCCTTTTTGGATGCAAATGGTATTCTTTTTCAAACGACTTGTGTTGACACCCCACAGCAAAATGGGGTTGCTAAACACAAAAATCGTCATCTTGCTGAGGTTACTCGCTCTGTTTTATTCACCACGAATATTCCTAAATATTTATGGGGAGAAGTGATTTTGACTGCAACTTATCTTATAAACCGCACTCCATCTAGTGTTCTTCACTTTAGAACACCTCTCGAGTGTCTTCCTAGCAGTTTTCGTATTAACACTCTTTTCCCAAAAGTTTTTGGTTGTGTGTGCTTTGTTCATGCCCCTCTGTGGGCAAGTTAGAACATAAAGCGCATAAATGTGTTTTCGTTGGGTACTCTCCTACCTAAAAGGGATATAAATATTATGATCCTCACTCTAGAAAGTTTTTTCTCTCTATGGATGTCACCTTTTGGGAGACAGAGTCTTTTTTCTCTCCCTCCACTCCATCTCTTCAGGGGGAGCATAGGGAGGAGGAAGAGATGTTGTATGGTGCGGAAGAGCAACTGTTTTATAATCATGGTAAAGTGGAGAAGGAAAAGTCTAAAAAGGAACTCCCATCTGCCGAAAGAGCAACACATGACATTGGTGGTAATGATGGGAGCCTATACAACGGCTGCAAGGGTAACCTCAAGACCTATAATAGGAAAAACAGGAAGTCCTCGTGTGTGATACCACCCTGTCAATCGCAATCCCTCAACTGACTCATCAGTTAATGACTCTTCTCCCATTGAACCTCCTCTGAATAATTCTGATGATCTTCATCTTCCTATTGCCCTTTGAAAAGGTATTAGGGCATGTACCCAACATCTCATCTCCCAGTTTATCTCTTATGATCGTTTATCTCCTTCATACCATGCCTTTGTTTCGTCTCTTTCTTTTATATCTATTCCACAGAATTGGCAGGATGCATTCAAGATACCTAAGTGAAAAAGAGCTATGGTAAAGGAGATGACAGCCTTGAAAAAGAATGACACATAGGAGCTAGTATCACTTCCAAAAGGGAAGAAACCAATGGGATGCAAATGGGTTTTCACCGTCAAGCAGAATGTTGATGGTACTGTTGAGCGATACAAGGTGATACTTGTTGCCAAGGGCTTTACTCAAACTTATGGTATTGACTATGAGGAGACGTTTGCTCCTGTAGCAAAGATGAACTCTGTTCGGGCTCTACTTTCTTGTGCTGTCAATTTGAATTGGTCTCTCCAACAATTTGATATAAAGAATGCATTCCTTCATGATGAGTTAGAGGAGGAAGTGTATATGGCTACCCCACCGGGGTTTTCTTCATCTGAGACCGAGGGGAAAGTGTGTAGATTGAAAAAGACTCTTTATGGGTTGAAGCAGTCACCTAGAGCTTGGTTCGGCAGGTTTTCGAAGGTCATATTGAGGTTTGGATACAAACATAGTCATACAGATCACACTATGTTCATCAAGAAAAGTGCTGGTAAAATTGTTATCCTCATTGTTTATGTTGATGATATAATAATGACAGGCAAAGATGTGGATAAGATTCTTAATCTCAAGTCTAGTCTGGCTCGAGAGTTCGAGGTTAAGGATTTAGAATCACTAAAATACTTTCTTGGAATGGAGGTGACAAGGTTTGATACAGGTATTTTTATCTCCCAACGAAAGTATATACTTGATCTATTAGAAGAAACAGGCATGTTGGGTTGTAGGCCTGTTGGTTCTCCTATTGAGGCCAATCATCAGCTTAGTAGAGACTTGGGGGAGCGCACTAATAAGGAGAGATATCGGTGACTGGTAGGTCGACTGATATACTTAACTCACACTAGACCAGATGTTAGTTATGTAGTGGGTATTGTTAGTCAATTTATGTATGATCCTCGCTCTTCACATCTGGATGCCGTTTATCGCATTTTAAGGTAACTCAAATCAGCTCCAGGCAAAAGAATTGTGTACTCTAATCACATTCACTTACATTTGGAGGCATTTATTAATGCTGTCTGAGCTGGTTCTATGGATGATAAACACTCTACCTCGTATTATTGCACATTTCTTGGGGACAATTTGATTTCTTGGCGAAGTAAGAACCAATTAGTGGTTGCCAGATCCAGCACAAAAGTGGAGTATATAGCTATGGATCATGGTGTTTGTGAGCTCTTGTGGCTCCAAACCTTGTTACATGATTTTGGTTTTTTTTATAATGGTCCTATGTATTAGAATAAATAATATTTTATTATTATCTTTTTAGTCTCAGTGTATAATATCCCTCCTACAAGGGTTCCTAGTGTAATTTGCTTTATTTCATCTTAATATAAAAAGGGATGAGGCCCCTCTCATTCCTAACGTTTTGTGCCTAAATGAATCTCAACATGGTATCAGAGCTACCTCTTCCAACCCGAAAAAACATTATTCCCGTTCTCTCGTAACCCTATCTCAAACCAAAGCAGCAGCCACCCCCAATCGTCTTCCCCCCGTAACCCTATCTCTCCCGCAACTCTATCTCTCCTGTAACATCACGCCTCTCACCCCTGTAGCCTTATCTGCCCTCACCGTACGCTTTCTTCCCGTCGCCCTTCTTTCCCGTAAGCCTCCGCCGCATCTCCCTCCTTTTTTTCTGTCGCCAGCGCTACCACTTCCCTCCTTCCCGTCGCCAGCCACAGGCCGCCACTACATGTCTTCTTCCCGTCGCCCACTTCCTCTCCCGTCGCCTATCTCTGTGCTGCCGCCTCTCTCTGCCAGTGAACTGCTGGCCCTCGCCAACCCCTCCATTGTCGACCTTTTCTGAAGAAAAAAATGGCTCGAGTAGTGTTTCTGTTTTTATTTATTTTTTTCCAGATCTGATGTCTTGTAAGCAGCC
Source organism: Monotropa hypopitys (assembly GCA_002855965.1). Classification (NCBI taxonomy): domain Eukaryota; kingdom Viridiplantae; phylum Streptophyta; class Magnoliopsida; order Ericales; family Ericaceae; genus Monotropa; species Monotropa hypopitys. The sequence continues at coordinate 263 of NMUG010005834.1, read as the reverse complement.
CTCAACTATTTCAGATCATTTTTTTCTGTTAGGGATCTTGATCGACCGATGTCTTTTCATCTATTTCCCCTCATTGCTGCTTGTAGAAGGGATTGTTTTTCCTCCTTGTTTAATGGCTGAGTTGACTGGTGAATCTATTATTAGTCACATGCCTCCTATTGTGGTGAGCTCTAGCGTTATAAACGCTCAATCCAAACCCTACAATCCAAGCATAAAAATCACTACATCTCTTTTCAATGGTCAAAACTATCTAGCGCGGTTAC
>NMUG010005833.1:0-12901 GCA_002855965.1 Monotropa hypopitys | reverse complement strand
TATTTGAGTTAAAGAGGTAGATTTTCCATATTTCATTTATTATCAACAATTGTCTCCACTTATCGAAACAAGGGAGCCCAAGCCATCCATTCCGACTTTTTCCACATCGTTGACTATGTGAGTCACGTACTAGGAGATCGCACTAGGTCCTACCTACCACACACAAGGGCTAGGTCACTGGACACCGCAATCGTCCCTACCAACATCCCCCCTTGGCGATACAAAGAGGTGGCACAAGACTATCATCGAGCCCTCAACACGACTATTCCCACTTGGCGGCTCAAGGGGTCACGACGGGCATCACACACGCAATATCAACCGAGAAGGGCAAACACATCCTTAACCTGGGGTCGTAACGCGGGTAGGGCAAACACATCTTAAACCCGGATGGGTACCATTAATCACATAAGTCCTACCACCACACACAAGGGCTGGGTCTCGAGACATAATCGAACTTGTCCTTACCCCTCCACAATACAAGGGCAAGGGTCACAGGACACAGTCCACATCCAATATCAATCTCAAGGGTTGGGGCATGCATTCCTCCCAATCCCTTGAATGGTACCCTCCCTACGACATCGATCCACATCACTCTCATATGCTCACATGATTAATGATGTTCCATTTGGTTGGATTCAAGTGAATGATTCAAGATTACCTACGAGTGGTCCTCGTGGGATCCATCTCCGTATTTGCCGTTCATTAAATTCATTGCGTTCATTATTAGGTTCCCAACATATCAACAAGGTTCCACAACCAAGGGCAACCTACCAACAAGCCAAAAGATCGATACCACGATGTTCAAGGGGAACCCAATGATGCCCAACCCAACACAAATCACACACACATACCACATTTTGTGACAACCAAGAGTCCATTTCTCCCAAGTGATCGACAACCATCAAGACAACCCAAAAGCACAATCACCCACCCAATAGACCCTTCAACAACCCAACGTAGTAAAATCCACCAAAACAAGGTCGAGGACTCATTCAAGCAATTCATCGAACACTTAACGGCCATCGACTCCAAAGGCCTCTAGACGACTCAACAATCACTTTACGACACCCAAGTAAATCACCATCGATCCTATGACGACAATCGAACCCAATTCATGTCACCTCAAGCGCTATAGATCCGAACACTACGATATGTGAAATCAATACGATATACGACATGAATTACGAAATTGATGGAATTCAACGATGAATATGAATACTATAGACATCCACTCACGCACACAAGATAGGAGTTAAGAGTTTACCCACCGGAGAGTCGCCGGAAAGGTCGCCGGAGGAGTCGCCGGAAAACCACCATGGCCGGAGTGAACCAAGCTCACCAACGAGAAGCTCTCGCAATACCCTACGAGGTTAATAGAGACCAAAACCTTAGCCGAGCAACCAACACAAACCTAGGGTTTTAGAGAGGGAGAGGGACTTACCGATCGGGAATGATACGAGCACATCATCGCGGAGAGGACGACGAGAGGAACGCCGTTAGAACTTCATGTTTTTTCCGGAACTCCATTGATTGAGAGGGATTGAAGAGAGAAGGTGGAGAGAATTGAGAGGGAGGTAGAGAGAGAGATAAATCTGGAAAAATGGCATGAGAAATGCCCTAAAACCATGCCCAAGTCATATATATATGACCCCACATGAAAAGACAAATTTACCATTCAAAAAACTTGAAAAACATCGATTCTGGGCATCTCGACCGGTCGACGGGATGTCGTGTACCGGTCGAGCTTTTTAAAAAAATCTCTCTGACATGCCACGACCGGTCGACGACATGTGGTGTACCGGTCGTGGTGGAGGCCAAATTTCTGCTGAACAGAAATGTTGATTTTTCCGACGGTATTTTGGCCATAACTTCTTCGTCCGGACTCCGATTGAGATGATTCAAGTTGCGTTGGATTCGTAATCGAATTCTCTACGACTTTCATGAATAAAGATTTTTGATTTGAAGAATGTATCAAATCGATGAATTTCAAATGCGATTTAGGATTTTCGATTTATTAAACGATGGAAATTAATTAAAATTTCCGGAGTGTGACAATTTGTCTCTAGTATCCCTAGAGAGTTTCCTAGTTTACTAATCTAAGCTTAGTGATTGTCATACAGGTAGCAACACGGCTAACTCAGACTTCCCCCAAAATTCGAATAGAAGGATTACTCGATCTTTGGCCCGAATCATGCCTGAAGATGCATTGAATCAGACCCCGCACGAGACGGAAATGGTCTCTAGAGAAGAACATATGACTGTTCGCAGATCTGTGGACAATCTTCAAGCCGTCATAGAAGCCCTGATGGCTCAGCATCAAAACCCACCTGTGCTCCAGCCCGCTGGGCTCAATCCATCTCCCTCTCACCCAATGCCACCTAACACCGGAACCACTCCAGGGCAGACAGGATCAATCTCTGCCATGCAAATCCCGAATCCATCATTACCAATAGGGAACTTTCCTCCACCACCAACAACTGTCACTCTACCCACTCAACCACATCACGTTCCAACTCTCCCTACTTTCCCACACGCTCAAGATGACCTAGAAAGTCATTTGGACGATATCCCCGTCAGAAGAGAGGATCCACCATTGACTTTGAAAGTCCAACAATTGGAAGATGCCCTCAGATCCCTCCGAGAGCCAAATGCATATACACCTACAAGCTTTGAGGATCTTTGCTTTTACCCAGGCATGCAATTACCATTGAAATTCAAAATCCCAGACTTTTCAAAATACGATGGAACGGGCGAACCCATGATGCACTTGCGTCTATATGTTGGAGCATTGTGCGGATATCCCAATCTCGAAGGATTGATGATGCACCTTTTTCAGCACAGCTTAACCGGAGGAGCGGCACAATGGTTTGCTCGCTTAGATCCGAAACGATTCCGCTCATGGACAGACCTATCACAAGAGTTTGTCCGACAGTATCGCCACAACACAGAAATGGCGGTTGACCTCCTTTTCCTTATCAGAATGAAGCAAGAATCCGGAGAAACATTCCGCAAATATGCTCTTAGATGGAAGAGCCAAGCAACACAGGTTGATCCACCTCTGGCAGATTCTGAATATGTTCATCTGTTTGTACAGACATGCCAAGGAATGTACTATGAGAAGTTATGCACCTCTATTGGGAGGTCGTTCAATGAAATCATCTTGCAAGGGGAAATGATTGAAGATGGAATTAAGATGGGAAAGATTTTGGATCCCTATGCTAAAATAGAAGACTCCTCTTCATCGAATGTCAAAAAGCCTCCTTCCAAAAAAGGCAAGGAAGCTGAAGTCTGCGTTGTCATGTCTGTTCTACGACCCCATAATCAAGTTTCTCTCCAGCAAGAATATCCTAATTTTCCTCCACAACAACCAAATTTCTATCCTTCCCAGAATGCGTATCAGAACCTGCCAAATGCCTATCAAAACCCAAACTTTCAAAATTCAGCGCCTCAGGGCTCGTTTCCACGAAGCGCTCCACAGAATGTGTGGAGAAACAGGAATTTTACCCCACTAGCGATACCCGTGATAGAGGTATATCAGCACCTCCTCTCTTCAGGACACTTGACTCCCATCCCAGCACACTCACCTCCTAACCCCCTTCCACCGAATTTCTGAAGTGATCTACAGTGTGCCTTCCACTCAAATCAGCTGGGGCATGAAACAGAGAAATGCCGGACCTTGAAGCATAAAGTACAAGATCTTATTGAAGCTGGCGTCATAAACCTGGAAGATGCCAAGACGACTCCTAATGTCAACGCCAATCTGCTTCCAAACCACCCAACAGTTAACATGATTTCTGAAGACCCCTCACCAGATGATGGTGACCAAGGCTTGCCGCAAACTCTCGGCCACCTGCAAGACACTATCCGCCCAGCCTACCCAGGCGAAAAACTACATAACTGGACGTCCTCCCCAGCAAAGAAGGCCCGTGTGTTTTGGTAAACTACGGCGGGATCAGCTCTTGCCTTTAGTATTTCCATTTCTGTTAAAAGTTTGTGTGCTTTCCTTTTGTATGAATTGTGTTTTCTGCTATCTCGCTATGTTTATAAATGAAATGTGTTGCATATTCTGCTCATTTATTCATCTCTGTCAAAATAATCAAGGCCAGAATACTGACTAAAAAAACTCATCACTGATTTTCAGGAATCCTAAAATTCGTCCCTTTAACTCAAATGATCAAACAATCTTAGCACTGAGAAAGTACGACTTCGACACTGAAATAGATTTTGATCTGATGGTTATAGAGGTCAACGATAATGCTAACCATGAAGTCCAAGATAAGATCTGAGAAATGGTGGAAAATTTTGAAAACAGGCAAACTCCTAATGTCGAGGAAACAGAAACCATTAATCTGGGGACTGTAGAGACACCGAAGGATATCAAAATCGGAATCCATGTAGACACATACCAGAAGGCTGAACTTATAGAACTACTTCAAGCATACCAGGACATCTTTGCCTGGTCATATGAAGATATGCCGGGGCTTAATACCTCGATTGTGAAGCATCGACTCCCCATAGACCCATCCGTGAAACCTATCAAGCAAAAGTTGAGAAGACTCCGACCCGAATGGAGTCTGAAAATCAAAGAAGAAGTGATAAAGCAGTTCAACGCTAACTTCTTGCGAGTGGTAGAATATCTGCAATGCCTTGCCAACATAGTCCCCATTCCAAAGAAAGACGGGAAAGTCCGAATGTGCATCGACTATCGAGATGTGAACAAGGCCAGTCCGAAAGAGAATTTCCCTTTGCCTCATATTGACATCCTCGTGGACAATACAGCAGGTCACGAGATGTTTTTTTTCATGGACGACTTTTCGGTATACAACCAAATTCGGATAGCCCCAGAAGACCAAGACAAGACCGCTTTTCTCACCCCATGGGGAGTCTTCTACTATCAAGTCATGCCATTTGGTTTGAAAAATGCAAGCGCAACCTACCAGAAGGCATTGGTCATGTTGTTTCACGATATGATTCATAAAAAGTTGGAGGTTTATGTAGACGATATGATCATCAAGTCTCGACAAAAGGAGGAGCATCTGTTGAACCTTCGACGAGTATGTGAACGTCTTCGCAAGTATCAGTTGAAGTTAAACCCAGCTAAATGCGCATTCGGAGTAATATCAGGAAATCTGTTGGGATTTATGGTTAGTCAAAAGGGTATCGAAATAGACCCGGCCAAAATCCAAGCCATTCTCAAAATGCCAGTACCATCTGGTATAACAGAAGTCCGTTCCTTCTTAGGAAAGCTTAATTTTATCAGTCGCTTTATAGCACAAATTATGCAAGTTTGTGACCCTATATATCGCCTGCTACGGAAGAATGCACCTCGAGACTGGACTGCTGAATGCCAGATTTCTTTTGAAAAGATTCAGCAATACCTGCTTCAACCACCCATTCTCGTCTCACCACAGCCCAATAAACCTCTGTTTATGTATTTAACCGTGCTCGACCATTCTATGGGATGCATGCTGGGACAGTACTCAGAGGACGGACAAAAGGAGCAGCCATTTACTATCTAAGCAAGAAGTTTCTCTCATATGAGGAAGAAAATACTAACCGTGCGAGGACAAACTGTGCACATCACCGCGTAGAGGAGAACGAGGGGAGCGATGTTAAACCTTCGTATTTTCTCCGAAATCCATTGGTTGGAGAGATATGGAGGAGAGAAGGTAGAGAGAATTGAGAGGGAGGTAGAGAGAGAGAGAGTTAGGGTTTGTAAAATGGGGTTGAAGATGACACAAAATCGTGCCTAGGGTATATATATGACCCCTAGTGAAATCCCCAAGCTACCCCTCATTAAAACCAGAAAAACAGCAATTCTGGTTCCCATGACCGGTCGACGACATATGGTGTACCGGTCGACAAGAAGAAAATCAAACTCTTCACAACTCTCTGGAATTCCACGACCGGTCGACGCAATGAGGTGTACCGGTCGAGACTCAATTTCGAGCTCTCTGAATTCTCGCGACCGGTCGACGGTATATGGTGTACCGGTCGACGCGACCATTTTTCCACTGAAGAGAAATGTTGATTTTTTCCAGAGTACTTTGGCCATAACTTCTTCGTCCGGACTCCGATTGAGATGATTCAAGTTGCGTGGGAATCGTAGTCAAATTATATACGACTTCCATGAATAAAGATTTCTGATTTAAACAACGAATCAAATCGACAAATTTTAAACGCGAATTGGGATTTTCGATTTATTCGATCGCATGAAAATTAATTAAAATTTTCGGAGTGTGACAACGTCTATGCACAGTCTCCTCATCCATCCTCCCCAATATCTGGTGCAAGATATCTGTAGTCTCACTAGAAGAGTCAAATATATGTGGAGCACTGGTAGAAGGTCGACTAGAAGAAGGTCCACCTGAAGGAGTGGGAATAAAAGTATAGGGTGGATGAGGGTCAACAATAGGATCACCGGTGGTAGCATCATGTCCAATATGAGGGTCAACAGCAACAGAAGATACAGGTGATCTCTGTCTAGTAGGCCGCTGAGAAACACTCCTCCTAACTGTCTGATACGAAATAGGTCCAAGGGGAGGAAGAGTCCAAGTCTCTCTAGCTAGGGTCTTCACCCCAGCCTCAATGCAAAGTAGAGTGATCATAGCTGCAAATGGTAGAATAGACGTCGTACCGCACTGTGAAGGAAACCTGGCTATGAACTTCCATATGAAATAAGCCACATCAATCACCTGATCCGTCAAAATCTCATTTACCAACTGCATTACCTCCTCTCGAGGTGTCTTCTCAGCTCCTCTAGGGCACAAATTGTAATGCACAATCTTATTCAGTAATGCACACTCCTGAATCAACATTCCCTGGGTGAAATGCCCCTTCCTGCTATAGTCAGCAACATCATTACACACCTCCTCAGTAAGTACCAACCCTTCCGGAGGCTGATATCCCTCTCGGGGAAAAGTAACAACATCATAAGCAATCCTCTCACCTCCTAAATATATGCCAATCGTATCAGGAGTAATCACAACATTCTTCCCTCTCACCTTACTCCTCAACTCTTCCCTTCCCTCCTCTTGCTTCATTTTTAAGTAAAACTCTCTAACAATAGGTGTAACATACTCTTTCACAGCATCAAACCACTTGTTCACTTTCAACTCATAAAGCCTTCTATAAACATTGTATACAACCGAGTCAACCGATCCAGACCTATAATTAGTAGGAGCTAAATCAGGAATTTGTTCAATTTGACGCTCACAATGCAACATCCTAGAAGCACAGATGGATTCCCAAGTTTTCTTCGTAGTTCTCACTTTTTTCATGGTGCCCTATGATTGTCCAAATTTAGTGGTTTGTGTAGGACGTGGTGGAGAAGTAGGTGTAGGAGGAGGTGGAGGTATAGGAGCAGCTGGTGGTATAGGTGGGGAAATATCGCCATGTGTAAGGATAGGAGAAGTCTCAAGAGGTACAACAAATGTCATAGGTTCGTCTCCCCGCACTAACTTCTCCAAAAAACTCAATGTCCCGACTCTCTTCCTTGGTTTCTTCTTGTAAGCAGGACCACCAAACCTCGGAACATTATCCATCACTCAAACAATTTCTAGAAATTTTAACAGCCCTACTAGATATCGATATCTTAGTGATGAAGATATCAGTATCTTTGCTTCGAGATTTTCAGAAACTGCAGCAGAATCGATTTCTTCCAACAATTACTCCCAAATCAAATCTCTTCCCAGATACAACAATGGTGGCCAACCCTCTTCTATCAACCATGAAATCGGAGGAGAACAGGACAAACTTACCCAAATTTTTCTTTATCTGAGACTTTCCAGATTAGGGTTTTCTTTCAGAAATTTGTGAAGAAGATGACCTCGATTGGAGGTTCTTGGAGGTTCAATGTGGACTGAGATCTCGAACAATAAGTGAGGAAGAGAGATACGAACTGGAGAGGGAAGTAGGAAGGAAAAGAGATTGAGAAATGGTGAAGGGTATACACGATCAGCTCTGAGTTGGGAGAAATCGATATATGAGAAATGAAATAAGGAGTTTGGAAAAATTCGGCAATTTATACCCTCTGAAATTTTTTAAGATACCGATATCTTATACATGAAGATACCGGTATCTATGTCCTCTGATCAAAAATCAAACTTTCTCCAATTTTCATCCAAATCACTCCTAACTTCCTTAAACATCCTCAAAACACTGTCCAACATTTCCCAAGAGTGAGTACGACACTTAGCATCTTAAGAGCATGACAAATGACACCCCAACCAAATCTTGGCTATCCTAGGTTCATTCCAAAGGAAGGGAAACACAACTATGAGTGTCTACGGCTCAAATAGGGTGCTAGCGATGTATAAAAACAAGATATTTGGTGGGTATTTTAATGAAAAAATGCCTTTGATCATTTTTCAAAAATTTCCAACACTATGGTAAGAATGAATCCTAACATATATTATTAGCATAAGTCACAAGATTAACAATTTCACCCACAAAGGAAGCATGGCACAAAAGAAAATTATGTGGGTTGTTGAATCTCCACTTCTTTTTATCCAAGTGTGCAACTTAATTCAAATATAATTAGGGATCCTATCTATCAAAAACTCCATCAATTCCATATCAAAGAACTCTTTCTAGAATAACATAAAGGAACATATTCTATATAAAATCGACCTAACTAACCACCGGTCCATCACGCGGACAAGACGAGTCATACTTTTCTTCCCAAATCACTAAAGTTAGCAAAATGGGTGGCTATACTAGACCGTTATGCATCTATAGTAAAAAAATATAAGGAAAAACAAGCTAACAAAAAAAATGAATGCAAGACTAAAATGCAAGAACATGTAATGCTCATGAATGAAATGCAATGAAAAAAATGTCATGCAAAGGAACTTTGCCACACACCCCAACTAGAACAATGCATTGTCATCAATGTATAAGAGATAGAAAGAATACTACCAAAGACCAAAGACAAGCAATTAATCATGTGCGTACCTTGGATGGGCAAAGGATTCCTGAAAATTCTTAAACAACAAGACTCAAACAAGAATGTTAGAAGCAAAAATGTTAGAAACACAAGCTATCTACTTAAGTAAAGAAAAATATCAATCAAAAGAAAGTAAAATGGAACAAGCAAAGGAACTTCTTCAATCATTCTTTCTCAATCAGCTTTTCCGGTTCCAAGTAAACCGGATCATTTAGTTCTTCTACCACTTCCTCCCTAGTGAATGGCTCAAGATAATGATTCAAACGTTGTCCATTGACCTTATTCAAATAACCGGAGGATTGATCTTCTATTTCTATAGCCCCATGAGGAAAAACTTTTGTGACATTGTAAGGCCCCGACCATCTAGTCCTAAGCTTACCCGGAAAAAGATGAAGCCTAGAGTTATAAAGAAGTACTTGTTGGTCTACTTTAAATGTTTTCCTCAAGATTCTTTTATCATGAAATGCCTTAACTTTCTCCTTATAAATCTATGAATTTTGGTAAGCATCTCTTCTCATCTCTTCCAACTCGTTCAAATCAAGTTTTCTTTGGTAACCGGCATCCGGTAGGCTATAGTTCAGATTTTTGATAGCCCAATATGCTCGGTGCTCCATTTCCACCGGCAAATGACAAGCTTTCCCATAAACAAGCCTATAAGGTGACATTCCTAGGACGGTTTTGTAGGTCGTCCTATATGTCCAAAGCGCATCCGTCAACCGGTTTGACCAATCTTTCCTATTAGGATTCACTATTTTCTCAAGTATATGCTTTACCTCTCTATTTTCCAACTCCACTTGGCCATTCGTTTGAGGATGATATCCGGTGGACACCTTGTGGGTGACACCGTATATAGCCATAAGCACACCAAATGGTCTATTACAAAAATGTGTTCCTTGATCACTTATCACCGCATGAGGCATTCCAAAACAGGAGAGGATATGTTCTTTCATGAATTTTATCACTACCCTATGATCATTGGTCCTAGTGGGAATAGCCTCTACCCATTTCGACACATAATCAACCGCAAGCAAAATATATAGATAGCCAAAAGATGGGGGAAATGGACCCATAAAATCTATTCCCCAACAATCAAAAACTTCAATGACAATAATGGGGTTCAAAGGCATCATGTTACGTCTAGTCATCCCCCTCCCCCAACTTTTGGCATCTATCACACCGTTTGCACATTTGAAAAGCGTCTTGAAAAACCGTAGGCCAATAAAAACAGCTTTGCAACACTTTTGCGGCTATTTTTCTAGAGGAAAAATGTCCTCCACAAGCCCCTTCATGGCAAAAAGATAGTATGCTTTGAATTTCCTCATTGCTCACACACCTTCTCATTATTTGATCGGGACAATACTTAAAAATATAGGGGTCATCATAGAAAAAATTCTTGACTTCCCCTAAAAATTTTCGTTTTTCTTGTAAAGTCCATGAGCTTGGAACTTGCCCGGTAACCAAGTAATTTACTATGTCCGCATACCAAGGGCAAAATGAAAGAGCATAAAGATGCTCATCCGGAAATGAATCCGTGATAGGTGTAGTCTCCGATGTATCATGAAAAGTGAGTCTAGAAAGATGATCGGCGACTACATTTTCAACTCCTTTTTTATCCTTTATTATAATATCGAATTCTTGAAGCAAAAGGATCCACCGAATAAGTCTAGGCTTGGCGTCTTGTTTAGTGAGCAAATATTTTAACGCCGCATGGTCCGTAAAAATAACTATCGGTGATCCAATAAGATATGAGCGAAACTTGTCCAAAGCAAAGACAACGGCTAGTAACTCTTTTTCGGTTGTTGTATAGTTCATTTGAGTTTCATTAAAAGTTTTACTAGCATAATGTATAACACATGGGTTCTTGTCTTTCCTTTGACCCAAAACAGCCCTGATTACAAAGTCGCTAGCGTCGCACATAAGTTCAAAAGGTAGACTCCAATCGGGTGATCTCATGATGGGTGGAGAGGTAAGCATCTCTTTCAAGGTAGAAAATGCTTCCTCACATTGTTCATTCCATGTAAAAGGAGCATCCTTTGCTAGAAGATTACATAAGGGTCTAGAGATGGCACTAAAACCCTTAATGAATCTACGGTAAAAACCCGCATGACCTAGAAACGACCTCACATCTTTCACACTTTTTGGTGTAGGTAGATTAGAAATAATTCCAATTTTTGCTTGATCTACCATAAAATGGCACTTCTCCCAATTAAGAATCAACTTTTTGTTTTCACATCTAATCAAGACTTGTTCTAAGTGGTCCAAGCAATCATCAAAAGTGTTACCAAAAACTGAAAAGTCATCCATAAAAATCTCAATAACTTTCTCAACCATGTCACTAAAAATGCCCATCATGCATCGTTGAAAAGTTCCGAGTGCATTGCAAAGTCCGAAGGGCATTCTCCTATAAGCAGATGTTCCAAATGGGCAAGTAAAAGTGGTTTTGTCTTGATCTTCTAAAGCAATTTCTATTTGATTATAGCCCGAATAACCGTCTAGAAAATAATAATAAGCATGCCCCGCTACCCTTTCTAGCATTTGATCTATGAATGGCAAGGGAAAGTGATCCTTTCTAGTGCATGAGTTGAGCTTCCTATAATCTATGCACACACGCCACCCGGTGACAACCCGGGTGGGAATCAACTCATTTTTTGCATTTTTCACCACGGTCAAGCCCGATTTCTTAGGGACCACTTGTACGGGGCTTACCCAAACACTATCCGAAATGGGGTAAATAATACCTGCATCAAGTAATTTCAAAACTTCCTTCCTCACAACATCCTTCATGGTAGGATTAAATCGGCGTTGAGGTTGCCGTGAGGGTTTCACATCATTTTCCAAGTAAATCCGGTGGGTGCAAAGAGAAGGGTCAATGCCTTGGATGTCCGAAATGGTCCATCCAATGGCACCCTTGTGATTCCTTAAAACTTCCAAAAGTTTAGCCTCTTGAGCAAGCTCAAGGCTAGAAGATATGATAACTGGATAAGAATCATTTGCCCCCAAAAACACATATTTTAATGAAGATGGAAGTTGTTTCAGCTCAAGTGTTGGTGGGCAATGAATTTTTTCACCAAAATTTCCAGATTTTCCTATTTCTTCAAATAAATTTCCATCCTTTTCCCCCATCTCCTCCACACTATCTAAAAACTGCACATATTCCAACTCTTCAAAAAGAAGAACATGTTCTTCTGCCCCGGCATTAAGCAAACATGACTCCAAAGGATCCTCAATAAAAAAATTTTCAAAGTACCCCGGAATCTCAATACTACTCACTTCATGCACCTCCTCGTCATCCCCCGGTTGCCTACATACATTGAAAATGTTCAATTCAATGGTCATGTTCCCAAATGTTAAGTGCATCACTCCATTCCTACAATTGATTTGTGCGTTAGCCGTAGCTAGGAATGGGCGACCTAAGATGACCGGAATTTGGGCCGCAATGTTGGCCACCGGTTGAGTATCAAGCACTATGAAGTCAACGGGGAAGTAAAATTTTTCTATTTGCACAGTTACATCCAACACCATCCCCCTAGGAACTTTGACACTTCTATCCGCTAGTTGTAGGGTAATGGATATTGGTTGCAATTCCCCCAACCCAAGTTGTTTGTAAACCGAATATGGTAAAAGATTCACGCTTGCTCCCAAATCTAGCAAAGCTTTTTCCAATTTGGTATTGCCAATGGTTATTGAGATTGTGGGGCATCCGGGATCTTTATACTTTGGTGGTGTTTCGGCTTTTAAAAGTGAAGTCACGTTTTCGGCTAGAAAAGCCCTCTTTTGAACATTCAACTTACGGTTCATGGAGACAAGATCTTACAAAAATTTAGCGTAAGTTGGAATTTGTTTGATTTCATCAAGCAATAGAATGTCTACCTTGACTTGTTTGAGCACTTCATAAATTTCCGTTTGATCATTCATTTTTTTCAACGTTTTCAATCTTTGAGGGAAAGGTGCCGA
>NMUG010005832.1:0-12904 GCA_002855965.1 Monotropa hypopitys | reverse complement strand
GTCCTAGGCGTGTCTTTGGCATATCGGTGTGTCCTCGGTGTGTTCTTGGTGTGTCGGCATATCCGCACCATATCCTTCGCGTGTCGGTGTATCCGTACAGTGTCCCCTCGTATCCGTTGCATTTCGATACTCGGAAATTTTCCCGGCATGTCCATATTGTGTCGTGGTATGTTCTAAAATTTTTGTGGAATTTTTTGAAATTTTTCGGGGCGATATTCTTACGGTTTGACCTCCGTGTCATGTTCTTGTTCAAGAAGGTGCGTTTCTAGCTCGTTTGTTCGTTTTGGGAACTTATGGTTGCGTGAAAACCATTCCGTTGGAAACTCTTGACTCTCTCGAGGACGATGTTATTTGTGTAATATTGGTTCTTTTTCGGCATGTTGTTTGCGACGTACTCCTTACCTTGCGACGTGTTGCGCGTTTAAGGAAGTTGGTGGTTTGTTCAATTGCGGTTGTTATGGAGCGTTGTCTTGGATGACATTATTTTCAATTGCGGATCTCTTTTGACGTTGTTTGTTCGTTGGTAGAGTTATTTCAGTTGAAAACCTCCTTGTTGTTGTTGCCGGTACTCGTCGCGAATTTATTCAAGCGTTTGGTGCTTTTGGGCATTATTCTCCTCGTCGTGGCATGTTTTGGTTCTTCTACCTTGGAAATTTTGAGGACGAAATTTTTGTAAGGAAGGTAGTTTGTCACATCCGGAAAATTTAATTAATTTCTATTTGTTCAATAAATTCAATAAATCGAAATTCATAGGTCGTTGAGATCTCGAGGTGTTTGGGTGCATCTATAATGATGTTGTGTCACGTAGAGTAAGCCCGGGTGAGATGGGCGTCCATGACATAAAATTCGTCGATGGTTGGATGTTCGAATAAGTTCCAGATTGCGTTTAAAACCCATCGACCTGATCCATTCTTCAAATCCGAATTCTTTGTTCATGAAAGTCGTAGATAATGTAATTACGAATCCAACGCAACTTGAATCGTCCCAATCGGAGTTCGGACGAAGAAGATATCGCATTTTCAAGTTTGAAATCGCCCGATCGAACACCAAAGCAAATCTGGGCATGCTGATCGGCCATCCGGAGCTCGTCCGGAACCCCGTCCGGACGGGGAAGCAGCTGGTGCAATTTTTAGTCGGGAAAACATGTTTTTTTGGTTCACAACTCATTCCCTCTCTCTCTCTATCCGAAATTCTCTCAAACCAAACCCTATTCCCCCCTTTCTCTCTTCTCTAACACTCAAATCCCATGGATTCAAGGCAAACCCTCTTCACCAACGATGATCCTCACCCTCTCCTCTACGCATCCATGGGCATGGATTGTCCGATCTCGGTAAGATTTCTCCCCTCTCCAAAACCTTGATCTACTTTCTCTCTATATATTACATGGTTGTTGGTTGATTATTTGAGGTCTTGGTCTTAGGAAATATTGTAGAGCATTGTTAGAGCTTCGCAATGGTGAGCATGGTTTACTCTGGCGATCATGGAGGTTTTCCGGCGACTTTTCCGGCGAGTGTCACCGGAGCTCCGACGAGGTAGAGTTTTCTATCTCTCTCGTTTGTATTGTTGGTGTTGTACTTCCTTGTCGTTCGTTTTTATGAAATTCCGTCAAGTCTTGTATATTCACAAATTAGTATAAAGGTGTTGTCGTTCACTTGAATTGGTCGCGTTGAGTTTTGACTAGGGTCGTTACGTTCTCCCTAGGGCGTTGGTTGTTCGATTCCGAGTTCGATTGTGAAAACCCCAATTCTCGTTAAAAATCCATCGTTGTCGTTTTATGAAATCAAATTGGGGATATTGGTTGTTTTGGACGTTTTTGGATAGTGTGTGCGTCAAATGGTATTTTGACATGCTTTTGGCAATGAATCGAACAAATGGAACGTTTTGTAAGTAAACGGAAGTATTTTGGAAACACGGAACGATTTGTGAACGAATGACACGTTTTGTGAAATGAACGGAAATGTTTTGGAAATGGACGTTTTGGAATAAACGGAATTGGTTTGGAAAGAACGGAATAAGAGTCACATTTTTGGTTGATACGTTGACTAGGAGGTGTTGCCCTAGGTCACACGAAATGATTGAAAGAAATGGTAAAATGTGACACGTGACTGGAAACTGTTGTTGGAACTGTATAGTGGGCTTGACCCATCGACTCTTCGGAGGAATGAGGATTATCAAGTGCTTTTATTCAGGTTGAGGCCTTGGGATGTACCAAAAGGGGTCTCCCACGACATTGTGCAATGAGGGTAGTACTAAACCCTCCCGACGGATGGGGAATCGAGGAATATACGTGTAGAGGTTGATCCCCTCTATGACGGAATGGCTAAGCACTATTGAGAATACTTGATGGATAGATATTTGCCTTGCTTCCACTAGAAGGCACAGAAGTGGAATACACGTGACACTTAGAACAAAAGGGAATTGGAATACGTTTGAAATACTGAAAATGAGTCTTTTACTTAGTGTGAGTCGACACTTGACACAATTCCCTTTGGCCTTGTCTAGGCAACGGTTTGATAGATGTTGGACGTGTGGTACTTCTCTTTTGAGTCTTGATCAGACACGGTGCTTTACTACTTTTCTTTACGATGAGTTAGATATGGAATTTTGAAAGAAAAGGAAAATGTTTTGAATATAATAAGATCTATAGCATTGCATCATTTACATTCTTTGCACCGTCACACACGTGCATCCCAATAGTATAGATGGTAGGAGATGGATTATCTCTACCAGGCGGTCGTGCCTGATCCTCTACTTTTGTAGGACTTACCCCTTGGACTTGGAGCCGCTGGATCCTTCGCACGACTTGAGGCTAGACCGGATTGTAGTGATAGGTCGCCTTTACTTTCAGTGTTGTACTTTCTTTTCTGTACCGTTGGCCGTCCTGTACAGGATTGACTTATAAAATCCTATTTTGGCCTTTCTCTTTTATTTGGGGTACTGTTGTACAGGGTTATATTATAAAACCCTTTTGCCTCCTTTCAGTTGTATATCATTTCATAGCAAGTATGTATTGTAATAAGTAGTGTAATGGGTGTGTATGTGGTAGATAGTTCTTTACCCTTTTGTTTGGATACTCGTTACCTACATTTAACACTTCTCAAAAAAAAATATGTCTCAAAATTTGGGAGTGTTACAAGCGAGAAGTGCACCTGGTGGTGGTGAAAGGAGAAGGTCCATAGTCGACCAGCATACCTACCGAGCTGAAGCCCGTTATTGATGAGTTCAGCTCAGTCCTTTCAGCCGAGCTACCAAACGGTTTGCCCCCAGCACGGGACATTCAGCACCAGATAGACTTGGTCCCAGGATCGCGTCTCCCAAATTTGCCGCACTACCGTATGAGCCCAGCAGAACATGCCGAGCTGCAGAGCCAAATTTGTGAGTTAATCAGGAAGGGGTTTCTCCAAGAAAGCATGAGCCCGTATGCAGTGCCTGCACTGCTCACACCAAAGAAAGATGGAAGTTGGAGAATGTGTGTTGACAGCAGAGCTATCAACAAGATCACCATCAAGTACCGTTTTCCCATTCCCCGACTTGAGGATATGTTGGATCAACTGGCAGGAGCTACATTCTTTTCAAAGCTAGACCTGAAGAGTGGTTATCATCAGATTCGAATCCGCCCAGGAGATGAATGGAAGACATCCTTCAAGACCAAGGATGGCCTGTACGAGTGGCTTGTAATGCCATTTGGGTTGTCTAATGCCCCAAGTACATTTTTGCGGCTTATGACTCAGGTATTCTGACCTCTTATTGGATTCTGTGTCGTTGTTTATTTTGATGATATTTTGATTTATATCCATAGCCGACAAGCACATCACCAACACCTGAGAGAGGTCTTGGTACTGTTGAGAGACAACCACTTTTACGTCAACTTGAAGAAATACAATTTCTTGACCGACAGCCTAGTGTTTTGGGGCTTTATGGTCAGCACGGATGGGCTGACAGTTGATCAAGAAAAGGTTAGAGCTATTCAAGAATGACCAACACCCACATCCGCACACGATATGAGGAGTTTCTACAGATTGGCTACTTTCTATAGGAGATTCATAAAGAATTTCAGCACCATTGCGGCACCAATGATAGAGTGCCTTAAGAAGAAGCAATTTGAGTGGACTGTTGATGCCGAGCAGAACTTTGCCGAGCTCAAGGAGAAACTGTCCTCAGCGCCAATCTTAGCTCTTTCCGATTTCAGTAAGCTATTTGAAGTCCACACGGATGCCAGCTACATCGGCATTGGAGCTGTTTTATCTCAGGAAGGCCGACCAGTTGCTTACTACAGCGAGAAACTAAGTGAGGCAAGGAAGAACTGGACTGCTTATGAGCTGGAGCTCTACGCAGTTATCCAAGCTCTGAGAGTTTGGGAGCACTACCTCATTCAGCAGGAGTTCGTGCTACACATCGACAACAAGGCTTTGGAGTTCCTAAACAGCTCAGCTACTATTAACCGGAAGCACGCCAGATGGATTGCCCGTGTTCAAGCTTTCAAGTTTGTTTTAAAACACACTGTGGGAACCTCTAACCGAGCTGCTGATGCCCTGAGTCGCAGAACATCCCTTCTTGTTGTTGCGCGCACAGAGCTAGTGGGATTTGATTTACTCAAAGAGTTGTACGAGGAAGATGAAGATTTTCGGGATTTGTGGTCCCAATGCCAGCTCATCAAGATAGGACTGAATGGATTTCTTATCCATGAGGGGTATTTATTCAAGGGAAACTAGCTGTGCATTCCCAAATCGTCACTACGGGAGTTGCTGATCAAAGAGGTTCACTGCGGAGGACTTGGAGGACATGTGGGCCGTGATAAGACTATCCAGCAGGTGGATGGTAGGTATTATTGGCCTCAGCTCAAACGAGATGTTGGTAGATTTATTTAGAGGTGCTACATCTGCCAAACAGCTAAAGGCCAGACCCAGAACACAGGACTCTACACCCCCTTACCTGTTCCCGAGGCACCATGGGAAGACTTGTCCATGGATTTTGTGCTCGGATTGCCCATAACACAAAGAGCTGCAGATTCAATCATGGTCGTGGTTTATAGATTCTCGAAGATGGCACACTTCGTGGCTTGCAGAAAGACTCATGACGCCTCCAATATTGCCAAGCTCTTCTTCAAAGAGATTGTTCGTCTGCACGGAGTGCCCAAAACCATCACCTCGGACAGAGACAGTAATTCCTCAGCCATTTCTGGAGAACCCTTTGGGCCAAATTTGAGACCAGTCTTCAATTCAGCAGTACTTGTCACCCGCAAACTGATGGCCAGACGGAAGTGGTCAACCGCACACTTGGCAATATGCTATGTTGTCTAGCTGGAGATAAACCCAGGCAGTGGGACCTCCAGTTGCCCCAAGCTGAATTTGCATTCAACAACACCATCAACAGATCCACATGCCACACTCCTTTCCAAGTTGTGTATCGTCATGTTCCTACTCATACTCTGGATCTTGTTCCTTTACCCCCTCATCCAGGATCCAGCCGAGATGCCGAGATGCCGAGTACCGAACTGCAGAAGCCATCCGCACACTCGTTGACACAAAGACCAGACTGGAAGAATCAAATGCCAAGTACAAGTCTCAGGCCGACAAGCGAAGGAGAAAGAAGACATTCAAAGAAGGAGACCTGGTTATGGTTCATCTCCGCAAAGACAGGTTCCCAGTGGGTACGTATGGTAAGTTGCAGATGAGAAGAGTGGTCCCTACAAAGTCCTCAGCCGGATCAACGACAATGCTTATAAGGTGGACCTTCCTGGTGATTTGCACATTTCTAACACCTTCAACGTCGGAGATCTAATTGAATACCACCCTTCCGAGCACTTAGAAAACTCGAGGACGAGTTCACCTATGGTGGGGGAGTCTAATGTAGGACAAGGGCCTACATGTACTCTCAGTAGGGCTGCCGAGCAGACCCTAGCTTCAGCCGAGCAATCAACCCCTCCTTTCCTTGCAGCCGCACAGCCTACACTGCTCGCCGAGCTTCCGCCCCGCACACTTGATGCCGCACTGCCACTCTGCCATAAGGAGCTCCAGCCCAGCCCAGCCCAGCCACCACGTACCAGTTCAGCATGGCAACCCACAATCACAAGGCCTCAACAGTTGCACCTCAGCTCGGCCGTATTTCCGTAGAGCTACTGGGACGAGACCACACGGGGACCACCCGACATCCCCTGACATTCTGTTATTGCTTTTCAGATTCTGTTAGAAAATTATACATTGTAATTATTTTACTTTTTCCTCATTTGTTTGTATTAGCCGCCACCCATTTTAGGGTTTCCTTTCTTTGATTTCGTTAGTGGCTATATAAGCCAAAGAGATGTACAGATACAGGAACCCTTTTTGATAATTTGAAAACCCTATTTCGGAGCAGAGCAGTCTCTTTCTCTTGTTCTTCAGGTGGACTCCTGAGCCACGGGTGGATTCCTGTGTTGGTTATGTGGATTCCTAACTCCTCTACTGGATTACAGTGTTAATCCGACCATCTCTTTACAGATTACGGTGCTAATCTGTCCGCCTCTACCAGATTTCATTCAAAATCTGTCCACCATTCACCTCGATTTCAGTTTACCTGAACCGGCCTTCATTCTTCCGCTTCCCATTCTGCTGCGTTCTGCATCACTCAAGGACAAGTCAACTCCCAATTTTCTCAACTCTGGAAATTCCTCCACCCTCGCACACATCAAACAAGACAAGTTGCCAACAGATTTCCTACTAAAGGCATCGGTTATACCACGTCCTCTTTCCTCGGGTGATAATGGATATTGCAATCATAATCCTCAATCAACTTCATCCACCTACAATGCCTCAAATTCAAGTCTCTCTAGGTAAACAAATACTTTAAATTTTGACAATATATATAGATCTCACAAGTGACTCCATAAAGATATTATCTCCAAAGTTTGAGTGCAAACACAACTACTTCCAACTCAATATCATGGGTAGGGTAGTTCGTTTTATGTGTTTTCAACTGCCTAGACGTGTGAGCAATCACTCTTCCCATTTGCATTAATACACAATCCAAACCCTGAAGAGACGCATCACTATAAATCACCAAATCATCAGTACCCTCAGGAATTGTCAACACCGGCATTAATAATAATGTCTTCTTCAACTCAAGGAAGCTATTCTCACAATCATCTGACCATTAAAACTCTACACCCTTTTAGTAAACCTAGTCATAGACATGGCTATATATGAAAAAATCCTCAATAAATCTCTGAAAGTAATCCACTAGACTCAAGAAACTATGGATTTCAGAAACATTAGTCAGTCTCTCCTAACACACCATGACCTCAGTCTTCTTTGGATCTATACAGATACCCTCATTGGAAATCATATACTCCAAAAATACAACATGGTTCAACCAAAACTTACATTTGCTAAATTTCCCATACAATTATTTCTCTCACAACTTTTGCAAAACTAACCTCAAATGATGATCATGCTCCTCTCTCAACCGAGAATACACCAATATATCATCAATAAAGACAATCACAAATGAATCCAAATAAGCCTTAAAGACTCTATTCATCAAGTCCATAAACAATTGGTGCATTTGTCAACCTAAAAGACATAACAAGAAACTCTTAATGGTCATACCTCGTTCTAAAAGTAGTTTTAAGTACATCACAATCTCTCAACTTAAACTGATGGTAACCCAACCTCAAATCAATTTTTGAAAATACTGAAGCCCCTTGCAATTGATTAAATAAGTCATCAATCCTAGGTAATGAATATTTGTTCCCGTCGTCACCTTGTTAAACTGTATATAGTCAATACACATTCTCATTTACTCATCCTTCTTTTCACAAATAATATGGGTGATCCACACGAGGAACACTTGGTCTAATGAAACCATTTTCAATCAACTCTCTCAACTGGATCTTTAACTTATATAACTCTGCATGTGCCATCCTATAAGGTGCAATAGATATAGGACTAGTACATGGTACCAACTCAATGGTGAAATCAATCTCCCTATCTTGTACCACATCCGGAAACTCCTCTGGAAACACGTCATGAAACTCCCTCACCACTGGGTTATCCTCAATATTCCTCTCACTCACATTCGTATCAATGACGTAGGATAAGAAACCCTCACAACCATTTCTCAACATGGACATAGACCTCAAACATGATATGACACATTTAGACAACTCCATCTTATCACCACAAATCCTTAATTCCAACTTACCCATAATTTTGAAAAATACTTCCTTTCGGAAACAATCGATCACCGCAAAATGTGAAGGCAAGAAATCCATGCCCAAAATCACATTTAGCTCAGTCATAGACAAGGGTATAAGGTCAACTACTAAAGTCTCACCACCTACCAACACTCTACATCTGGAATAGCATGACTCAAGTTTAATGACATCTCCTATTGATGTCGACACAAACAATGAATACTCTAACATTGTAACAGTTTTACATATGAGAATACAAAAAGAAGAAGAACAAACAAGTGTGTAGCACCTGAGTCAATCAAAAATCGTGCAAATATGCCACAAACTCTAATAGTACTTGTCACCATGTACGGATTGGCCTGTGTGGTCTGTCGATCCAATACAAACACCCTGTTATGAGCTGTGTACCCCGGTGTACCCTTGGTTGCACCACCTACCACATATACCCATAGATGATGTTGGTATCTGATTCTGATAATGCGGACACTGAATTGCTTTGTGCCCATACTCATTGCACTGAAACACTTGAACCCATTGAGATGCCTTGGTACAATCCTTCATTCTATGATCTGGAGACCCATAACTAAAACATTTCCTAGGGAATCCCTGACCACTCACACTAGACTGCCAATTTATACTCAACTCTTATTTTTCATTCCATCCGCTGCCTTGACCTCTCTGACTTGTATTACTACCCTCATATTGCCATTTACTGAAATGGGACTTGGAATCCCCACCCTTAAAACTACTGCTACTCAATTTTCCACCACTATCAAACCTCGCCTTTTTAAAAGATTCCCTACTCTCTCTAATGTCTTGGATGTCCTTCTACATTCTCCTTGCCATGTCCACCAAATCCACACAATCCTTTTATTTAAAGTAAATCAACCTTGATGATACTTGAGGTGCCAACCCACCTCTAAACCTCTTACATTTCTTTCTTTCAATATTCACCAAATCTGGTGCATGCCTTGACAACTCTGCAAACTTGGCCTCATACTCATCCACAAACATACCCCTTACTTAAGATTAGTTAAAGTTGTCTCCTGCTCGAATCAAAAATCTCAGGACAATATTGATCATTAAACCTAGTACAAACCTCTCCCAAGTCACTACCCTAGGTGTTATTGGCTCTATCACAAGTACCAGAATGATCACTTGTCTTTTGAAGGAATTCCACCAGTTCCTCGCCTCCTCTCTAAACAGAACTATCACCAACACCACTCTCTGCTCACATTCCACACCTATAGTATACAGAACTAATTCTACACCTTTAATACACTCCTCTGCCACCCTTGGATTAATAGCACCCTCAAAGTCTGCACTACATAATCGTTAAAACCTTTCCAACATACCAGTTCCCGCACCCCTTTCCGAATTCTGAGTAGTCTGTCATTACATAAAAGCATTTTGAGTCTCTACTAGTTGTTCTATTGCCACCATCATTCTATTCTCCTCCCCCATTGACTGTGGAACTCCATCTCTATTATTTGGATTACCGTTGTTCATACTTGATTTCCCCTCGTTCAATTGATTATTTTGCTCCATTGCTTTCTTGTCACACACTAAGAAAACAACCATGGAATAAACAATCATCAGATATAAAACTCACTTATTAGTAAAACACCTTAACACCCCTATATGCACTACTCAATACTTTATGATTCACTACTAGGTCACCACATATACTCGACTCTAAACCAATATTCCAATATATCATACTTTTCCAATTAACTTTCCAAGACTTCTTATTAGAAGATAATGTTGATTAGGAGCTCTTCCAATCGGACCTCAAGGTATGTCGCTTGGGCATCACAAGACATGTGATAGTCCCGAAATACCACCACACCAGACCATAAAACTCTTACCTCAAACACCTCACCACCTTAAATCACATTTCCATCTTAGAACCTACAACCTCAATCTCTGATACCAAGATGTCATTCCCCATCCCAATATATAACCTGGTAAGACTAATATTGTACGGCTTACATGACTAAAACACCTTTTATTACACCTCATCAAAAGCAATATAAATGTTTTCTTTCTTTTAAGACATCATCATCGCTAACATGCACCATAGTCTCAACACCACAAATATCATCATCATAGCGGAAGACTTAAATGAATAATACCTAAAAATATCTTAAATTAAAAAGTGACAGACATACACCAAGTCACCATGGAAACTCACATCCCAAATAAAAAACAACAACTATAAACCATAGTGGTAAAACAAAACCCAAGTATTAGAAATTAAACCAAATGAATGAAGACAAACTAACTATTACATCTTTGTCCTTCCAAATGCACTTTCCTAAAGCCCAAATATGACACAAGCCTATCAATAACCTATAGTAGACCACTACACCCTGTTATCTGGATTCTAACAAGGAAACAAGAGTGTGAGATATAGAATTTCAAATTCTGATATAAAGAAAAGCTTTCTAAAACATTTGGTCAAAGCCCACTGTGGTGGCTATTTCCCGGGTGTTCGGGTCTTCTGTAGTGCTTGGTTCATCAAGTTGGGTGTCGAACACAGGCGTGGGACGTGATGGATTATAACCTACAAAAGATGAACGGGATCCTCCTGCTCTTGCAAAACAAAGGTGAGTGTCCACCGGTCGGCAGTGGTCGGATGGGGCCTCTGATGCTTAAGTCAGTAAGCGTTTGAAGGAGGAAAGACAAAATAAGAGCAATCAGAGAGCGGGGCTACTAGCCCCGTGAATAGTACCTTGACGGGATATTTATAGGGAGGACCTGACTTGGAGGCCAAGACTGATGCGTGCGGCATGTGTCGCTAGTTCATCCGGGTGCTATTAGTTCTAATAGTGCACCAGATGGGCTGGCGGGGCCGATGTAGTTACTGGGTCGGGTCACACGACAAACGGATCAGACTGAAAGAATCTAGACGAGATGCCTCATTTGATGTCACTATTGACATGGGACCGGAGAAACCAGTCAGGGCAGGAGTTGTACCCTTGCCACAAGGAAAGCTCGCAGTGCCACATGACTGACGCGTAGTCCAGAGGATTAGAGTGCCGGTCGGCTAACAAATCTCACTATCTGGAGATCTCCTTCGGTCACAGAAGAGCTACGTGCTGTCTCTGGCTCTGATCGAAGTCATAATTGTATTGCCCAGAGTGCTGTGAGGTCGAAGGCCCTAGTTGGATCCCTTGGATGTTCATAGAGTCTGCTTTGTTGCCGAAGGTCCGCATAATCCACTAGATCTGTCCTTCAGTCATTAAGGTGAGATTTGAGCTAGAGGTCCGTGAGGCCGATGTCCCTATCTTGATCTGCGAGATGCTCGAAGAAATGTCTGGATTGACTAGGTGGTCGGATAGTATGAATTTGACCCACCTAGTCCAGAGTCCGACTACTACAATAGCCACTCGATCTTTTTCAACTCGTTGGGAAAGATTGACCGATGTTGTCGGATGTTTCCTATCATCGAAACATATTTATTGTATGGTGGGTGGCAATTATTGAACTACGACCTTCCAACTTCTATCTGCCATGTATCATATCCCAGTTGGTGGGCCAAATTACTTTTGTCGATTTCGTTGTGAGGTATATTCGCCTGCCATCCCTTGTGACAAACATCTATCCCTGATTTCTCGTCTTATAATAAGGGACGTAACTCTCATTTGTGCTTTGGATTTCGTATTTCGCAGACCCCCATTCATCTTCTTTATCTTTGTATTGTAATTCGACTAGTAACTGTAAAAGATGGTCTAGGTGGTTGCCCTTGATTCTTCGTCGAGAAGTGGTCTGAGGTCTGAACCAGCGCTCGGGACCAACTCTGGTAAATCCATATTTGAACTGAGCACTGGTGCTGAAGGTCTTGCTATGGGGCTAGTGCTAGAATAGCCCCGGGTGCATCAGCATGCTCGAATTATTTCTCACTTTTCTGATGAAGCTTCTTCTTCTTTGGATGGACTTATGGGGGATTCTTGTAGAGGGTGTCCAAGTGGATATGCTATCGGGCCATTTGGGAGGGCCTCTAGAGGCGACCTGTAATGACTCGCCACCTCCCTGTACAATATTGTCCGCTTTGGCCGCCAAGTCCCAGTGGACTTCCCAGGGAGTCACCCATCCTTGGACTAATATAGGATGAGCATGCTTAACTGGGATATTCCAATGGGCTTTGACGCCCCCATGGCTGTAAAAGGTTTTGTGCAAGGTAGGTTCATGATCTATTATTTATAGTACACACAACTTACATTCACCAAGCGATGTGGGACTTGTCCACTGACCCAGATCTCCCCTCTAGGACTCTAGTTGACACCTTAGACTAGGGTGTCACAATCTTCCTCACTTGGACCACATGTCCTCGTGTGGGGTCAAGATTCTCCTCCATGGTCCCATATTTCCGGTTGGTGCAGGCTCTGATACCATATGTAACGATCCGCCACCTCCCTATACAATATTGTCCGCTTTGGCCACCAAGTCCTAGTGGACTTCCCAGGGGGGCACCCATCCTTGGACTAATATAGGATGAACACACTTAACTGGGATGTTCCAATGGGATTTGACACCTCGCATGACTTTAAAAGGCCTTGTGCAAGGTAGTTTCATGATCTATTATTTATAATACACATAACTTACATCCACCAAACGATGTGGGACTTGTCCACCGACCTGGATCTCCCCTCCGGGACTCCAGTTGACACCTTAGACTGGGGTGTCATACGACTGTTGGTGCCCCTATCTTGATTTTTATCCGAAGGATAG
>NMUG010005831.1:0-12904 GCA_002855965.1 Monotropa hypopitys | reverse complement strand
TCACATATCGATATGTGATCTTTCTTGGGCTGTTTTGGCAGTTTATTGAGGGGCAATATGGTCATTTCCGGGAGGAGTATATGTGTGGTGTATATGCGTGTATGAGGGTTCAGAAATCACATTTTGTTTTCCCTCCCTCTCTCATCCGTCTCTCTCTATTCTCTCTCAAATCTCTCTTTCTCTCCTAGATCTAGCCCAATTCATTGGGTTTCCGAGGAAATGCCTTTCATCAATGTTGGAGAGCTTGTCAAGAGCTATACTTTGGTGGGCTTGGTACGGGGCCTTGTGAAGGACCCTCATCTAGGATTTGGAGTTCTCAATTCTTCTTAGAGGTAAATATACATCTCCCTTGTGTATATGTTCTTGTGTTAGACAACCAATAATATTTTCTAGATAACAATCTAATGTTTTTTCTAAAACTCAAGTTCATGAGATTTTAAGATTTTCTAAATGAGATTCAAGCTTGTGGCATCCTAGATTGAGTGTTGACTCATTTTGTAGTGGTGTGGGTATTATGGGGTGTCCTAGAGGTGTAAAACAACCATCCTAGTATATTCTTGAGTTGAGACTTGAGTTTGAAGTAGGACCTTAGGATTGTTGGCCTATGGT
The DNA here is from genome assembly GCA_002855965.1 of Monotropa hypopitys. NCBI lineage: Eukaryota > Viridiplantae > Streptophyta > Magnoliopsida > Ericales > Ericaceae > Monotropa > Monotropa hypopitys. The sequence goes on along the minus strand of NMUG010005831.1, from coordinate 12,295 downwards.
TTGTATTGAGGTTGTCTTGGGTTTGTTGAGGTCCTTGTGGGTGGCCTAGAGGGAGATGGTATGATGTGGGTGGTTAGAGAGTCATTCCTATATGATTTGGAAAGACTAGTACTTGTATGCACACCAAGTGTTTGTAGAAATGTCTAAGTATTAGGGGAAGTAATCTAGGAGTGTGAATTCATCACACTTGGTTGATTGATCATCCCTATATGACGTATTCCTTCTTGGGTTGGGAAAACCCACAAAATGTGATTGAGTTGGTGATGGGTGAATTCGTCACACTTGGAAGGGAATTCGTCCCTAGAAAGTGAATTCGTCACTTGTTTGGGAAATTCGTTCCCATAGGTTACATTCATCAATCTATCATATACAACAACCAATGATAATAACGTGTGAATTCATCAGACTTGGAAAGGAATTCGTCTCTAGGAAGTGAATTCGTTACTTGTTCGAAGAATTCATTCCCATGGATTGAATTCGTCAATCAACTATACATAACAACCTATAACGAAGGGTGGATGTAGTAGGGTGTGAGAATGGGATCAATTCGTGGTCCCTGAGCCAATTTGTGGTCATTTGGATGTGAGGTTAGTTCTTGAATTCGTTGAGACAACCTGAATCAATTCATGATTCACTCCCGGTTTGATGGTTTTCTCGGTTGGTCCTTGAATTCATTGAGGCAACCCCCAAAACTAGTCCATGTTTGACTGTAGAGCCGGTCCTTGAATTCTTTGAAACGGTTCGAATCACATGTGGCCTTTTTCTAAAAATGATTCCAAATCGGGAATTGAACCAACTTAATCATTCAAGATAAAAGCCACCAAGGTGTATGTATGTCTATATAATGGGATATAAGGAAATGTGGATTGGTAGGCTTGTGTGGATTAAGGCTAATTCGTAGCCTAGGCTAGTGGGTTGAGACGCTATGAGAATAGAATGATGTAGTTGGTTGTGATGAGAGTTCAAGGCTAAGTCGTAGTCTTGATTCAATGTTGGTTAGTAAGTGTTGGATAGTTGTCGGCTAGACCCTTAGTCTTGTCGAGATTAAGATTGGAGGTCAATTCGTGGCCCCTCGAGAAACAAATTTTTACAATTTAGCCCCTCTCCCCCACCCCCATGTAACACCCCATAATTTTAAACCTTTTTTTTGAAATAGAGGTATTGAGCCAGAAAATAACTACCAATAATAATAATCCCATAATCCATAATGAAAGTGCATTAGGGAAATCCACATACAAACTATAATTTAAAGTTTAAACCCTTACAATCCAACATCCGGGGCATAGGTAAATAAAACAGTACAAACTAATACAAGAAGAGGACTACAATGATGTCAAAAGAAAATTCTCAACAAAATCTTTCCACAAGCCTTGGACTTCAACTCCAAGTCATGCATGAGGCTCGGTACCTAAAAATAGAGAGTTAGGCACAGCCTAGTAGAGAAATACAAGCAATAAGATGTATATGGTTGTTGTGAGTGAGTGCCAGTGTACAGAAAAACATGATGCCTGCAAGAGAACATTTTTTGTTTTTAAAAGATAGATAAATCCTTACAAGTTTTATTCCACTTTACTCAAGACCACGTGACAAAAATTCCTCCACCTTGACGAAATCAAATGAGTCCAAAATACATAGTCCTTAACGAAATTAAGGATATTCAAGATCAAGTAATGAGTTTCGGTGAATTCCGTCGTAGAAGCCTGTCGACTAGACTACCCATAAAATTCCTAGTATTCCCCGATACGTCGGGATGGACCAGTCAAAACTCCATTGCACAATGTCGTGGGTACGAATTACCTAAGAAACAAAATTACTGCTAATTTAGCCAACTCACAATTCACTTTACCATCAAGTATTATTAAACCATTCATAATTATTTTCCAAGCTTCATATGTGACCTCAACTCACCCAATAACTTGACTAATGCTAATAATACCTTTCAATGTACCAAAGACTCTATTTAAGTCAATTCATACCCATTTAGACCAAATAACCATTTTCTTCAAATTCCAAGATTGGACAAAAATGTAGGGTTTACACATAATTTGGGGCTTTTAAAAATTTACAAAGAGAACATGAAATTGACTCCAATAGAGTGCCAAATACGCAACAACACACCTCATGAGCCAAGAAACTTTGCCACCTGTAACTTTGGATTTTCAAGAAACATTGAGGGAGAAGGAGAAAAGATACACATATATACTTAGGGTTTGAAAATCTCTACCTCAAGTTGAAGAACAAAGAACCCTAGTTGAGGGTTTGGCACCAATGGACGAACTAAGCCCGAAGATGTGTAGAGGATGATGCGTGGACCAACGTTTATGAAAGCCTCTTTGCTTGAATCTCTTTGGATTGAAGGAGAATGAAGAGAGAAATTTGATAAATATATATATATATAGAGAGAGAGAGAGATTTCGGCTAGGAATGTGGGGAGACGACTGGGTGTTGTAGTGTGAGAAAATGAGTGTGCAAATGTGTTAAGGTTAAGATAAAAGTGTATATATACGAGCCATGGAGGCAATTCCCGAATTGCCCTTACTATGACACATATCGATATGTGTCTATACACATATCGATATGTGAAACCCTTGAAATGGTTGGGTAAACGACACATTTCAATATGTGCCCCTCTTGCATATATCGAAATGTACAACATAAGGCTACCAACAAAAGGGTCACATTTCAATATGTGTCCTATGCACATATCGAAATGTGTACGCGAGAGAACTAAGGAGAAGCTGAATAGAGGGGTTGCATTTCGATATGTGCCCCTCTTGCACATATCGAAATGTGGCATGCGTCACCAACAAAAAGCCCTCATTTTGAAATGAGGAATGGGAATAGCTGCATATCGAAATACGACTGGCTGGGCACAAATTACATTTCGAAATGTGATATGTGAGGGGGAAACAGGAGCATTGCATATTGATATGTAATGAGGGGAATGGGCAGACCTTATTTCGAAATGTGCTTGCCAATGGGAATGACAAGCACCCGACACACTAATACTAAGAACAAAGCGGTAAATAAATTTGTGGGCCACCGAGGGTCCACCCGACCACCAAAAGACGCCCTCAAACATTTCCCAAACATCTCAAACCTCATATTATCCAAATTTTAAGTCCTCGGGAAGGCCCGAATATCAATAAATCCGGAATAAATCGAGAGGGAAGCATGGAGAAACTCATAAAAGTATCCAGAAATAGTGAGGAAAAGTAATATGGATTTCTGGGGTGTGACAAACTATCACCCTTACAAAAAATTTGTTCTCGAAATTTACATAGCCCGAAACATTATACGAAAACAACTACATGTATAAGTTATTCTATAAATCAAATAACTCGGGATACTTCCCCGCACTTCTTCCTCTCGTTCTCGCATCGCTTCTTCAATGACATGGTTACTCCAAAGCACTTTAACTAATGGAATTGCCTTCTCACACAAGACTTGCTCTCGTGCATCCAAGATGCGCATAGGTCGCTCTTCATAAGACACGTCGGCTTCCAAAGCTATTGTTGACCAATCTAGCACGTGTGACGGATCCAGTTTATATTTTCGCAACATAGAAACGTGAAATACGTCATGAACGTCCGAAATATTGTAAGGTACATCAAGCGATAAGCCACTTCTTCTATCTTTTCCACAATGTCAAATGATCCGATAAAACGAGGAGCTAGTTTACCCTTCTTCCCAAAGCAAGATGTTCCTCGGCGAGGCGATACTTTAAAAAAAAAGTGGTCTCCAATATCAAAAGATAGTGGACAATGGCGGTGATTAGCATAACTCTTGTGGCAACTTTGTGCGGTTAACAAACGTTAGCGTATTTTCTTAATTTGCTTGGTAGTTTGTTGTACGACTTCCAGTCCCGTGAGAGCGGTTTCTCCTATCTCGGTCCAACACACCGGTGATCTATACAGACGTCTATGCAAGGCTTCAAATGGTGTCATTCCGATGCTCGCTTGGTAGCTATTGTTATAGGCGAATTCGACTAACGACAGATAGTCTCCACAACTTCCACGGTAATCTAGCACACAAACGCGTAGCATGTCTTCCAAAATTTGAATCGTACGCTCCGATTGTCCATCGGTTTAAGGATGGAAAGCGGTGCTAAAATGGAGTTTTGTGTCGAATGCCCTTTGCAAGCTCTGCCAAAAACGTGACGTGAATCGAGGATCCCGATCGGATACAATAGAAGATGGTGCACCATACAAACGTATAATCTCCCAAATATATAAACGGCTCAAGGAATCAATAGATTGAGAAATTCGAATGAGTAGGAAGTGTGCCGACTTCGTCAATCTATCAACAACGACCCAAATAGTGTTTCAGCCTTCTTGTGATCTTGGCAAACTAGACACGAAGCCCATGGTGATGTGCTCTCATTTCCACTCGGGAACGGGTAATGGTTGAAGAATTCACGTCGGACATTGGTGTTCGACCTTCACTTGTTGACAAACGAGACATCGCATAACGAAACAAGCAACATCTTTCTTCATTCCCGATCACTAAAATTGGCATCACAAATCATGGTACATTTTGTCTCCATCTGGATAAACAGCAAATGGTGAATGGTGAAATTCGTGAAGAATTTCATGTCGGCAAGGCAATGAAACAAATAACTTCCCTTGAAAACAAACGCTCACATCTTCATATATCATCCAACCGTATGGTGCTTCCCCGCTAAGACATCTTGAATGAATGACTGTTGCTTCTTCATCGGTATCTTGCATTTCTACAACCCTCTTTGACAACTCGGAATGGATCGTTAAGTTGCACAAGGTGGCATTCTCCCCGGATTCTTCGGCATGCAGGACAAAAGCTCCTAAATCTCCAACACATTTTCAATCATGAATGGCTAAACTAGCTAATTGGCAAGATCGTCGGATCAAGGCGTCTGCAACAATATTTGCTTTACCCGGGTGGTAATGCAACTCAAAATCGTAATCCTCCAAGTGCTCCATCCATCGGCATTGACGCAAGTTAAGTTCCTTTTAAGTAAAGAGGTATTTGAGGCTTTTATGATCGGAGAAAACCTCAAATTTCTCACCGTAGAGATAGTTCCTCCAACTCTTCAATGCAAAGACAATGACCGCGAGTTCCAAATCGTGGATAGGATAGTCTTTCTCGTGCGTCTTCAATTGCCTAGATCCATAAGTGACAACTCAATTGCATCAACACGCAACCCAAGCCCTCGTAAAAAGCATCGCAATAAACAGTATAGCCAATACCTCGCTCGGGTACAATAAGAATATGTGCGGAAGTTAGCCTTCTCTTTAATTCTTCAAATGTCATTTCACATGAATCATCCCACGCAAAACGAATATCCTTGCAAGTTAAGCGAGTCATAGGTGCCCCTAAACGTAAAAAATCAAGAACGAATCGTCGATAGTAGCCCGCAAGTCCCAAAAAGCTACGGACCTCAAACACATTTGTCAGACGAGGCCAAGACGTTATAGCCTCTATCTTAGCTGGATCCACAGATATTCCTTTGGAAATGACATGACCTAAGAACTTCACTTCAGACAACCAAAACTCACACTTACTGAGTTTGGCAAACAAAAAAATGCTCCATCAAAATCTCAAGAATGATACGGAGGTGAGTTTGGTGCTCCTCCTCCGATGGAGAATAAATCAAAATGTCGTCAACAAAGACCACAACAAAGCTGTCCAAAAATGATCGGAAGATACGGTTCATCAAATCCATAAATGTCGCAGGAGCATTGATTAAGCCGAAGGGCATAACCACGAATTCAAAGTGGCCATTACGAGTACGAAATGTAGTCTTAGGAATATCCTCTTCTCGAACATGCAACTGATCTTGGAAAAGCAGGTAGAATCACGCAATTGGTCGAAAAGATCATCAATTCTGGGCATAGGGTAACGATTCTTCACGGTGATACGGTTTAATTTACGATAATCAATACAAAGACGAAGAGACACATCCTTCTTGGCAAAAAGAGCAGGAGCTCCCCAAGTAGAAGAACTCGGACAAATAAAACCCAACTCGTAAAGCTCTTCCAACTATGACTTTTAACTCCCTTAATTCAGCCGGAGCAAAGCGGTAAGGTGGAATAGAAATTGGTGACGTTCCAGGAAGAAGATCAATAGAAAAACTGACTTCCCTTTCGGGAGGTAGACCATGCTACTCCTTTGGGAAGACGTCTGAAAATTCACTAACAACCATGTGCAACTCTTGGCGACCAAGAACATCCTCGTTAAGAGACAAACTAGCCAGCAAACAACAAATGGATTCACGCTCCCTCGGATCATAGAGACTAGAATCGAGAGGTTCCCGACGATCCCCATACAAATAAAAGAAATCTCTCTTCGGAGCTTGGATAAGAACGTGGCGACAATAACAATCGATAGTGGCATGATACGTGGACAACCAGTCCATACCCAAGATAAGATCAAAAGCAGACATCCCCAATACTATGAAATCGAATGTGAAATGTCGATCGGCGATTGTCATCTCGCACTTACGACAAAAACGGCTTAAGGGAACCCGACCTCCAATTGGTGACTCAATGAACAAAGGCGGACTAAACTCCTCTAGTTCCAACCCCAATGTCGATGCAAAAGATGATGTCAAGAACGAATGCAATGCACTGGAGTCAATAAGAACATTGGCCTATGAATTGAAGATAAGAATGGTATCGCGAACTACAGAAGCCTCTGGCTGCTATGAAGTAGCCGGTGAAGCAATAGATGGAACTGCATAGACTCTCCCCTGTGTCATCTAGCCACGCCCAAAACTGTCGTGCTGACCTGACGACTGCCCTGGTCCTGAGGGACCCTGCCTGTCAACTCTCAAACTCTGACCTGAAAAAGCTGGACCTACCTAGAGATGTTGATGTTGTCCCCTGGCATGTTGGTAACCCTGACTAGAATGTGGTGGCTGCACAGACCCGGCCTCACTATGTTCTCTACCATTGAACGGACACAATCTCGATATATGGCCCGCTTGGCCACAATCAAAACAGGTGACTTAGGGAAACTCAGAGCGGTAGTGTCCCTGCTGGTTGCAATGGTGACATATGACTTGACATCTTGCTGAAGCTCCTTGATTACCAACACTAGCATGCGACTTCTGTCCTCTTGAAAAGCGGGATTGCTCACGTTGGCACTTTCTCCCAAAATTGCCCGATGAATTGCTTGACCCAAAAGCTTAACCTCTTGGCTCCCAAACTCACACCTCCTTAGTTGGTTCCTTCTTTGGCTTGATAAATCTAGCACACTCAACCATTTCCGCGAAATTCCATATCCGGCGACTCACGACAAGTCGCTGGATATAAGAATGAAGTCCCTTCTCAAACCTCTTGCATTTTCTCTCTTCCGAAGTCACCAAGTCTTGAGCAAAACGCAACAATGCCTGAAATTTGATGGCGTATTGAGATACCGTCATGGACCCTTGCTCTAACCTCTCGAACTGCTCTCAAAGATGATTAAGATATGATTTGGGAAAGTAATGACTTTCGATGATTGTCTCGAACTCTGCTCATGTCATGGCCCCTATAGGATCAAGGACCATTTGTGGGTTGACGACTATTGCCGTCCTCAAAGCATCTCTTCGTGCCTCTAGGATAGAGGTCCACCATTCATTCGCCTCTCCCGTGAGTTTATACGTAGCGAAAGATATGTATAGCTTGCTCTCCAAAATCTCCAACATGTCCAGAATTTTGCGAACCTCCGCCAACCAATGATTTGCCTCCAAGGGATCACCCTCTCTGTTGAATTTGAGAGGATCCATCCTTCGGAATTCACAATGAGCCTCAGCAACACGATTCCCCGCACCCGCTCTCGGCATAGCGACTTCACGACTGGCTTGAACCACAGCAGCCGCAATCTCTCGAACAAATTGACCGTTGTTAGCCATTCCTCCTGGGATAGGCATCTCGGGTTGGACATCTTCGGGAAGATTCCCGGTTGTCCATTGACTTCTTCGCTTACAATATCCGGAATATAGACCCCTCGAAGGCCTTGACCATGACCAATAACACGTCGGTTAGGCATGATTTTTCTACAATAAGGAACATGGGCCACATCAACAAAAAGAAACGAATTCAAAGTACACCCACAAAAATTTACACCCTAGAGGTGGGACAAGGAGCGACAAGGGTCGAGATGGACATCAACAACAACTAGCCATCGGGGAAACAACTTGAAGATAACCAGACAAGGATCGAATGTCCCTTAACAATCAACAACAAGATAAGAACCCAAGAATCATTCTTTACATCTTTGTTATCTCAAATCTTCCCCTAGACCTCATGCCATGCGCACAAGCACACCACATGACATAAAATGTAAATGCAATGAGCCTATTGAGACTATGTGTCTCCCCAATGTCCCTAGGTTTTTGAAAATATTCGCTCTGATACCAATTATAACACCCCGTAATTTCAAACCTTTTTTATTAGAGATATTGAGCTAGAAAATAACTACCAATAATGATAATCCTTGAGCTAGAAAATAACTACCAACTATAATCCCATAATCTATAATGAAAGTGCATTAGGGAAATCCACATACAAACTATAATTTAAAGTTTAAACCCTTACAATCCAACATTCGGGGCACAGGTAAATAAAACAGTACAAACTAAAACAAGAAGAGGACTACAATGATGTCAAAAGAAAATCCTCAACAAAGCCTTCACAAAAGCCTTGGACTCCAACTCCAAGTCATGCATGAGGCTCAGTACCTAAAAATAGAGGGTTAGGCACAGCCTAGTAGAGAAATCCAAACAATAAGATGTATAAGGTTGCCGTGAGTGAGTGCCTGCCAGCATACAGAAAAATATAATGCATGCATGAGGACCCTTTTGTTTTTTCAAAAATAGATAAATCCTTGCATGTTTTTTTCACTTTACTCAAGACCACATGACAAAAATTCCTCCACCTTGACGAAATCAAGTGAGTCCAAAATACAGTCCTTAACGAAATTAAGGATATACAAGATCATGTAAATTAATGAGTTTCGGCTAATTCTGCGGTAGAAGCCCATCGACTAGACTACCCGTAAAATTCCTAGTAATCCCTAACTGGTCGGGAGGGACCAGTCAAACCTCTATTGCACAATATCGTGGGTACGAATTACCCAAGGAACGAAATTACTGCTAATTTAGCCAACTCATAGTTCACCTTACCATCAAGTATTATTAGACCATTCATAATTATTTTCCAAAATTCATATGTGACCTCAACTCACCCAATAACTTGACTAATGCAAATAATACCTTTCAATATACCGAAGCCTCTATTTCAACCAATTCATACCTATTTAGACCAAATAACCATTTTTTTCAAATTCCAAGATTTGACAAAATTTTAGGGTTTACACATAATTTGGGGCTTTCAAATTTTACAAAGGAAACATGAAATTGACTCCAATAGAGTGCCAAATACACAAGAACACACCCCATGAGCTAAAAAATTTCTCCAAATCAAGACCAAGGGAAAACCTCATACCTGTAACTTTGGATTTTAAAAAAACATTAAGGGAGAAAGAGAAAAGACACACATATATATACTTAGGGTTTGAAAATCCCTACCTCAAGTAGAAGAACAAGGAACCTTAGGTGTGGGTTTGGCACCAATGGACGAACTAAGCCCGAAGATGTGTAGAGGATGATGTGTGGACCAACGTTGATGAAGACCTCTTTGCTTGAATCTCCTTGGAAGAGAGAAATTTGATATATATATATATATGTGTGTGTATATGGGGCCGTCTCCCCTTACACACAGTTTTTTACAAACATATCTTACACGCGCTTAAGATAACTTATTGGAGTCCCGATGTGATGCTCCAAACCGTTCATGATGTTCAGATTAATAAAATATATGGTTCTGCAAAAATTCAGCTCAATGGGATATCGATAAGTGCTTGATCCAAACAGTGGTGCATAACACTAGTTTCTGTCATGTTTTTGTAGAACTGTTTGGATCAAACACTTATCGATATCCTATTGAGCTGAATTTTTGCAGAACCATATATTTTATTGATTTGAACATCATGAACGGTTTGGATCATCACAGCGGGACTCCAATAAGTTATCTTAAGTGCGTGTAAGATATGTTTGTAAAAAATTGTGTGTAAGGGGAGACTGTCCCTATATATATATATATATAGAGAGAGAGAGATTTTGGTTGGGAATGGGAAGGGAGACGGCTGGTGTTGTAGTGTGAGAAACTGAGAGTGCAAATGTGTTAGGGTTGAGATAAAAGTGTATATATACGAGCCATGGAGGCAATTCCCGAATTGCCCTTACTGTGACACATATCGATATGTGTCTATACATATATCGATATGTGAAACCCTTGAAATGGATGGGTGAGCGAACTCCTCTTGCACATATCGAAATGTGCAACATAAAGCCGCCAACAGAAGGGTCACATTTCGATAAGTGTCCTGTGTACATATCGAAATGTGTATGAGAGAGAACTAAGAAGAGGCTGAAAAGAGGGGTTGCATTTCGATATGTGTCCCTCTTGTGCATATCGAAATATGGCATGCGTCACCAACAGAAAGCCCTCATTTCGAAATGAGGGATGTGGATAGCTGCATATCAAAATACAACTGGTCGGGAGCAAATCACATTTCGAAATGTGATATGTGAGGTGGAAACAAGAGCATTACATATCGATATGCAATGAAGGGAATAGGCAGCCCGTATTTCAAAAATATGCTTGCCAATGGGAATGACAAGCACCTGACACACCGATGCCAAGAATAAAGCGGTAAATAAATTTGTGGGCCACCGAGGATCCACCCGACCACCAAAAGACACCCTAAAACATTTTCCAAACATCCCAAACCTCGTATTATCCAAATTCTAAGCTTCGGAAAGGCCCGAATATCAATAAATCCAGAATAAATCGAGAGGGAAACATAAAGAAACTCATAAAAATATCCGGAAATGGCGAGGAAAAGTAATAAGAATTTCTGGGGTGTGACACCCCACCCCGACACAAAATCTTGGCTCCGTCCTTGTTCATGATTAGAGATTGTCCTCTATCCAGCTGCTGTTGTCATTGGGTCTTTTGTTCATCTTTTGGAGGTAAGATCATTGTATTATAAGTAAAGGTTGTTTCTTTTTAAAGAATTGGTACAATTATTGTGGGATCATGGGATGAGCCAAGGCATGCTGCACAATAGTTTGATAGTAATCGTACCATTTTGTACAATTTGGTTGGTGTTTAATAAAGCAGTTTGGTTAGATTACTGTTAGTTTTAATTAATCGTGTTTGAGTTTCTGGCTTTTATTCTGATGTTGCCATGTCTCTCTCGAGTAATCCCCTTTGTATTACCTGGATTGAGGCGTGACAGGTTTCTTTGGGCATAACCAGAAATTGGAAGTCAATTTATCTGTTGCAGTTATCTTGCTCGGAAACCTTGTTGAGACATCTCACCTTAGCATTTCTGCTCACTGTTCTTCTCACTGAATATGTTAAATCATGTACATGTTCTTTTACACTTCCACATTCATTCCAATTCCATTGAAACAGACGAAGGATTTCTTTTTTGTAGGAAATGGACTCGAAAATATTAGTCAGAAACAGCATGTGATGTTTCAATCTCAACATAAAAAAACTCAAATTGAGTTGTTTCAACACTAGTGGGAAAATATTAAAAACTTCATTAACATGTTAGAAAAGTGAGAAAATTAGTATAAAGGATGAGCAAAAATAGAAACGTTGAGACAAAATTGACACAGTCAAGTCACTTATTTGTTAGTGCTTTCTGTAATTATTAATGCTCGTACTTTCTTTTCTCATCCTAATACTAAAATCCAGCATTTCATATTATACCCCATCCCCAAGTAATGATTTTATTTAGAATTATCTACTATTCACTGACCTTATTGAACCTCATTAATTAATCGTGTGAGTTGAAAAGCACAGTCCACATTTTTTTTAAAATCAAGGTGTTAAGGAGAAGGAAGCTTGAGCCTTATAACCAAAAGAGATGAGACATAATTAGGCGATGTGGGATACATTCCAACACACCCTCCTGGACCACAACACAGGATAGCCAAACACTCGGCACATCCGACACAGGCTCAACCAAGGTCTGATACCAAGTTGAAAATCTCAGTCCACATTTCTCCTTAAAACCAATGTGATAAAGAGAGGGAAACTTGAACCTTATAACCAATAGAAATTGGACATAATTAGGCGATGTGAGATACATTCCAACACACCCTCCTGGACCACAACACAGGATAGCCAAACACTCGGCACACCCGACACAGGCTCAACCTGTTGGAAATTTTATAATTTCGGGATGAATAAAA
>NMUG010005830.1:0-12905 GCA_002855965.1 Monotropa hypopitys | reverse complement strand
TATTGTGCCACGTGGGCTATTGACAAGAAAATTAGTAATGGACCTATGTTTCCCATCGGTCCATCCATCCGACATTAATGTGCAACGCGTTAACTTCCACTCCTTTTTGTACCTATATAATCCCTCATTTACAAATTCCATCTCTTTCTTCAAATAAAACATCCTAGCCTCGTGATAAGTTGGTGGTTTTAGACCCTTGCCATATTCACCAATTGACACTAACATCTTCTTCAAAAAATAGTCTTTAACTAGATTAAAGGGCAAGGCATTCGACATATATCCCTAATAATGGGCTCTCTTTTTTTCAACATTTCGTTCATGGTTTGTTGTTCGACTTTTCCATTCCCTTTAATAACATAAGCATCTAATTTGAGATCCTCACTTTTTTGTTGTTTTTTCCCTAGATATTGCATGAAAACGTTCTTAACATCTTCGGAAACTTGAGGACATTGTTGCACATTAGCTCTTGTACATGCCAAGTGGTTTTTCATACGATGCACTCCACCCCAAAATTCTCCCTTGCAATAATTGCAACACAACTTCAACCTATCTTCACCAAGACGGGTACAATGCTTCCATGTCGGGCCCGTCTCCTTTCTTGCTTTTGTTTTCTCCATCTGTAAAAATCAATTCACAAAAAATCAACCAATCAATTAGTTGCAGAAAATCAACCAACCAATTCACAAGAAACAAAAAAAAATAACCAATATGCCCGGCCTCAACCAGTAACACAGCATTACACAGCAACCAATTCACAAAAACTATTTTCTGCAGTTTATTGTCGAAAACAATATTACACGGTACATGAGTAAGAGGTATCGAACAATATCAAACAAAATGAAATCGTTTATTATATGAGTAAGAGGTATCGAACACAACAAATAGTTTACACAACAAATTTTTTGAAAGGATATCAAACACAGGAGCAATCGTTTAATAGGATATCGACAATTGTACAATTTTGGGATGGTTGTTAAACTATATAGAGAACTGTATCTACCACATGTTCATGTTCCATAACATCGTTAATGGGTTATAGACCTCATTGACCCAGATGTATTCTTACGAGCATAATGAGGCTCGTATTTTTTAGCTTTCTCGAGAGATTGCCCAGGTTTCTTAGGCCTCCTTTGGCTTATCTGTGGCCGACTACTTTGGTTACCTGCAGACTCGTTGGGAGGAATTGGCTCAACTTGACCCAATCAGTGATTATCCTAATGATGGTGCCATCTATATGAAGAAACTCAACCGCCAGCATACATATCATTTTCTGATGGTTTTAAAGCCCGAGTTTGAATCTCTTCGGACTCAGCTTATAAACACATTCCCTATGTCTCACTTTTATGAGACGTTTGCTATTATTGATGGTGATGAGCGTCGGCGTCTGATTTAGGTCTCTCACATGCCCTCTGAGATTTCTCCTCCTGCTGATCAGATGATCCTTGCCGCTTCTCTAAGCCCCAGTCCCCCGTCCCACTGCGGGAAGACTTCTCATTATGGCGGTCTTGGTCATGTCAAAGAACGATGCTTCAAACTTCATCATGGACTTCGTGAGAAGTATGCTAGGCACAAAGAAAAATGACCTTCACGCTTCACTGCTATTGCTGACACACCTGTTTCCTCAGCTACTCCAGATATCAGCCATCTTGAGGCTCAGATGCAGCAGTTGCAGGCCCAACTCCTTCAAATACAGTGTCATCATCCTGGCATTCCTTCCTCATCTAGACCTACTGCTACTCTCGCTACAGGTACACATATTGCTTTGCATGTTAGGACTGATCGCCACGTGGGTTCTGGAACCTGGAGCCAATGATCACATGACCGGTGAGTTATCCTTGTTTTCCACTCCTTCTATACCTGTGAATCAATTTGTGTGTCGCGCGGATGGTTCTACTTCCCATATCTCCAGTAAGGGCATTGTTTGTCTCTCCCCAAATATCACTTTGTCATCTATTCTTCGTGTTCCCAATTTTGCGTATAATCTCCTATCTGTTAGTCGCCTTGCTAAAGACTTTGATTGTGCTGTCATCTTCTTACCCACTTGTTGTCTCTTGCAGGACCGGCGTTCGAAGAAGATTTTTGGCAGGGGGCATGAACGTGATGGGCTCTACTATTTTGGGGATTCTCTTGGGCAACATGTGTTTCCTTCTAGTTTTCAGGCGTCTGTTTTACCTATATCTCTTGAGTCTTCTAATATTTCTTTTAAAACTCTAGAGTTATTGCATGTTCGTTTGGGTCATGTGAATTTTCGGTATTTGTGTTTAGTTTTTCCCCAGTTGAATAAAGTTTGTCATGATTCTAATTCTCGTTGTGTCATTTGTGGATTATCTAAACACACGCGTACCAGTTATATTCCTCGTACGCATCATGCCCATAGTGCCTTTGACCTTATACACTCAGATGTGTGGGGACCCTCTCCTGTCACTGTTCTATCAGGCCACAAATATTACGTGACCCTTGATGATTACACAAGGTGTACTTGGGTTTATTTGCTAAAGAAAAAGTCCGATGTTTTTCATATCTTCACTTCCTTCTTACAAATGATTAAAACCCAGTACAACATAGTCGTTCGTAATCTCCGATCTGATAATGGGCGAGAGTATCTCTCTAATGATTTTTGTACTGAATTCACCAGCTTACTTGTCCTCATACACCTGAGCATAATGGTGTGGCGTAGCGAAAAAACCGCTCTATCATGACTGTGGTAAGATGTCTCCTATGTGGAATGAATGTTCCAAAATTATTTTGGCATTTTGTTGTTCTCACTGCCACTTTTCTACTCAATCGGACCCCTTCTCGGGTTCTTCAAGGTAAGACTCCTATACATCTGCTTCAGCCCGATAAACCTCTCTTTCCCATTTTGCCTCGTGTATTTGGATGCACTTGCTTTGTCCAGGACCATAGTCCCACTCGTACCAAACTGGATAACAAATCTATCTGTTGCATCTTCTTAGGGTACTCCCAGTCAAAAGGTTATCGGTGTTATGATCCTATTTCCCGGCACCTATACAACTCTTTAGATGTCTCTTTTTTGGAACATGTTCCGTTCTTTGCAGGTACTCTTCCTCATCCCATCAATGAGGAGGTCTTCGTGGATACGACCTTGCTTCCGCGTCCTCTTCCTGTCATTAATTCCACTATAGAGATCTTCTCCCCTCCACCTACTACATCTGTACCGTTTCCTGTCGCTCCCATACACCTTCCTCCCGTGGTCATTGGTGCTCCATCTCAGACATATAGTCGGCGCCATCACATTCAGGACCCTCTGCCACCATCCTCTCCGAACTCATTTAATGCTTCTCACCCTTTAGAAAATGCATCTCATCCACCTCGTCGTTATCCTACTCGTGATCGTCATGCTCTGATCGTTATTCTCCTGATCGTTATGATTGTTCTAGGTCTAGTAGTACTAATCATCCTCTTGCTCAATTTGTTTCTTATAAGGGACTTTCAGGTTCCTATTCCTCATTTCTTGGTCACGTTGATTCAGTACCTATTCCTCTGCCTGTA
Source organism: Monotropa hypopitys (assembly GCA_002855965.1). Lineage (NCBI taxonomy): Eukaryota > Viridiplantae > Streptophyta > Magnoliopsida > Ericales > Ericaceae > Monotropa > Monotropa hypopitys. The sequence continues at coordinate 9,395 of NMUG010005830.1, read as the reverse complement.
TCTGAGGCTCTCCAGAACCCCCACTGGGTGACTGCCATGCAAACCGAGATGGATGCCTTACAGCGAAATCATACTTGGGATCTCGTCCCTCTTCCTTCTGGGGAGAAAACCGTCGGCTGCAAGTGTGTTTTCACTGTCAAATTTCTTTCTGATGGTACGGTTGATCGGTACAAGGCCCGTTTGGTGGCCAAAGGCTTTACTCAGATTCCGAGGAAGGACTTCAATGCGACATTTGCCCCCGTGGCCAAGTTAACTACAGTTCGACTTCTCATCTCTATTGATGCTGCTCATTCTTGGCCTCTTCACCAGCTTGATGTCACGAATGCATTCTTGAATGGGGATCTCTAGGAGACTATCTATATGGACCCACCTCCTGGTTTTCGGGTTGAGGGGGAGTATTCTGGGAAGGTTTGTTGTCTTAAGAAGTCGCTCTATGGTTTGAAGCAGTCTCCTAGGGCATGGTTCAACCGTTTTAGTTCAGTAGTGACTACTCTGGGCTTTGTTCGTTATCACTCTGATCACGCATGCTTTATTCGTCGTAGCACTAATGGTTCATGCATCATCCTCTCCGTATATGTAGATGATATTATTCTGACCGGTGATGATACTTCTGGCATTATTCGGGTAAAACAACAACGTAGAGAATCCTTTAAAATAAAGGATTTGGGCCCTCTTAAATATTTTCTCGGGATTGAGGTCGCTCGCTCACATCGTGGGATTTCTTTGTCCCAACGGAAGTATACTCTTGACCTCATTCAGGATACAGGTATGATTGGATGTCGGCCTGCTTCTACCCTTATAAATCCCAATACCAAGCTTTGAGTTGAGACAGGTGATATTCTCCCAGATCCATCAGTGTACCACCCATCTCCAGGCTGTTCATTACATTCTCAGATACCTCAAGTCTAGTCTTGGTCTTGGGTTGTTCTATACAACTGGAGAACATTCCAGGATCTCTTGCTTCACTGATGCAGACTATGCGAGATCTATCACAGATAGGCGATCTACCTCAGGTTTTTGCACGTTCTATGACCGCCATCTGCTATCGTGGAAAAGTAAGAAATAAGTCGTACTTTCTCGGTCATCAGCTGAGGTCGAGTATCATGCTATGGCTCAGGGCATGTGTGAGCTCCTTTGGTTGCGCTCATTATTGTCAAAATTGGGTTTTCCAGCTACGGGTCCTTCAATCCTATTCTGCGATAATAAGTCTGTTATTATGCTCGCATCTGATTCGGTTCTTCATGAAAGAACCAAACATATTGAGATTGATGTTCATTTTATTCGGGAGAAAGTTCGTTCGGAGATTGTCACTCCTAGCTTTGTTCCCTCCTCTGGACAAACTGCAGATATGCTTACTAAACTTGGTGGGCCATCTCTTCTCCAGTCATCTCGTGTCAAGCTTGGTCTCGTTGATATCTTCGCCCCAACTTAAGAGGGAGTGTTGAAGATTATTATTATTATTGCAACAATTTAAGCCCATAATTTTAGGGTGATTGATTGATAAGTCAACCTTAATTTAAGGCTCTTAATTGTAGACGATTGATTTGCTTTCCGTTTCTTGATTCCCTCTCATTGTATTTATATGAGTTGGTTTTACCCTTTGGAAATAAGATTAAAACCCTTAATTCTGTCTTCCTTTTAAAGCAATATGAATAGCCGTTTGATTATCACAATACAAGTTCATAGATAATTGCACATTGAACCCAATCTTCTTAAGGAAAGAACGTATCCAAACAATCTCACATGTTGTATGAGCCATGGCTCTGTACTCCGCCTCCGCACTGGACCGGGCTACAATGGTCTGTTTCTTACTCTTCCAAGTTACAAGGTTTCCTCCAACAAAGGCTCAATATCCTGTAGTGAATCTTCTGTAAGACAATGCTCTTGCCAATCTGCATCAGTAAATACCTCAACACGCAAGTGTCCATTACCCCGATAAATTAGACCGCAACCTGGATGAGCCTTCCGATACTTAACAATTCGAAGAGCCGTATCCCAATGTGGAAGACAACGAGTCGACATAAACTAACTCACATTACTAACGACAAATGATATATCAGGACATATGATGTTAAGATAATTCAACTTACCAACCAACCGTCGATACTGATCAGGGTTAGGACACATCTCCCCCTGGTCCACATAAAGTTTGATGTTGGGATCCATAGGTGTCTCAACATGTTTAGATCCTAATAAACCATAACCTTCCAAAATATCCAGCACATATTTTCTTTGAGACAAACTGATGTCATCTTTAAACCGTGCCACCTCAATACCCAAAAAATACAGCAGTTTTCCCAAGTCTTGCAAAAAAAACTCTTGAACTCCTCATTTCCTTTCTAATCATCACCCAGTAATGATTATATCATCCACATAAACAATCAATAATATTTTCCCTCGGGCAGAAGAGAGAAAACAGAGTGGTCAGAATGAGATCGATGCATGCGAAACCTCAAGACAGCATCACTAAATTTGCCAAACCAAACTCGCGGAGACTGCTTAAGCCCATAAAAGGCCTTGCGAAAGTGACATACCTATGTACTATCCCCTGAGCAACAAACCCCGAAGGTTGCTCCATATAAACTTCCTCAGCAAGATCACCATGAAGGAAGGAATTCTTGACATCCAGCTAAAATAAAGGCCAACCACGATTGGCAGCAAGAGAGATAAAGAGCCAAACAGAGCAACAGGGGAGAACAATTCCGCATAATTGACAACATACATCATTACATCTAGGTGAACTATTCTAAAAGGCCTCGCCTGGGGCCGCCTAGGCGCTAGGCGGTAGTGGCCCGCTTAGGTGCTAGGCGGTAGTGGTTTGCCACAGCTAACAAGAAATATTATATATTTGATAACTAAATCAACTCAAACAGAGCCTTAAGTCAAAAATATTATATATTTGATGTTATAGAAAAGTTTCATGTATTATTAATTATTGTATTAAGTAAAAAATATTTCTCTTAATAAATAAATAACCGCCTAGTCCCCGCCTAGATTTCCGCCTAGGCCCCCGCATAGGCCCCTAGGCACTAGGCCCCCCTAGCCCGCCCGCCTAGCGCCTAGCGCCTTTTAGAACATTGTCTGGGTGTAGCCCTTGGCAATGAGGCGAGCCTTATAACGCTCAACAGATTCATCACGATAATAATTGACAGTGAACACCCAACGACATCCAATAGTGGATTTTCCAAGAGGAAGAGGTACCAACTCCCAAGCCCTATTATGATGAAGGGTAGCCATCTCATCCTCCAGAGTTGTCCGCCACTCAGAAATAGATAAGGCTTCCTGCACATTGTTAGGAACGAAAACAGACAAAACAGAAGTAGTAAAAGCACGAAGGGAGGGAGAGAGGTGATCATAAGAGACAAACCGAGCAACGGGATGAGAAGTACATGAACGAATACCTTTACGAAAGGCAATTAGGAAAGAGTTGGAAGGAAGGACCGTATCGCGCAACGAGGAAGATGGTGTGGGAACAAGTTGAGGTGGAGCAGGATGTACTTTGGACCGATGAACATACACTGCAAGGGTTGCGCAACAGTTGGCAGTGGCGGCAGAGGCGGCACCTGTGATACTAAAGTAAGTGTATAATGGAAGGATTAATAGGGGAAGAAGAGGGGAAAAGGGTAATGCCTCAATAAATGTAACATTTGCACACATGAAATGGCGATTTAGAGAAGAGGAGTAACATTTATAACCCTTCTGAGTGCGAGAGTAGCCGAAGAATACACACTTAATGGATCGGGGATCAAGTTTGTACCGTCCAAGGTCCAATGCATGAACATAATAGTGCAGCCAAAAACTTTAGGTGGAAGAAAATGTAGAGGACAGGTGGGAATAAAACATTGTGCAATATTTGGCCGCCCAATACCCGAGAGGGCATAGGATTAACAAGATAACCAGCTGTAAGAACAGCATCACTCCAAAGGGATTTGGAAACTTGCATTTGAAATAAAAGTGCATCTGAAATAAAAGTGAACGTACGACTTCTAATAAATGACGCAACTTGTGTTCGGCCACTCCATTTTGTTGCGGAGTTCGAGCACAAAAGGACTGATGAAGAATGCCATGGTCATCAAAAAATGTGGACAAAGCATTACTAAAGTACTTCCTGACATTGTCAGAACGAAAAACACAAATGGTAACATCAAATTGAGTTTTTATTTCCATATAAAAGGATTTAAAAATGGAGTACAACTCAGATCTCTCCTTCATAAGATAAACATAAGTGAGACGAGAGTACTCATCCACAAAAATAACAAAGTACTAAAAGGAAAAACGATATGAAGTATGCATCGGACTCCAAATATCTGAATGAACCAAACGAAAAGGACTCGAACTACGACCCTCGACTCTGGGAAAAAAATATGATGATGTTTACTAAACTCACAGACTTCACACGGTAAAGTCTTTATACGACTACATGATGGAACCAGTCATTTAAGGTTCTGAAGAGATGGATGGCCAAGGCGGCAGTGGTGCTGGTACGGTGAAATGGATGACTGAAGTGCAACAGATCAAGGATTAGGCGCTGCGGTAAAGTAATAGAGGACGCCATGCTCAGCTCCTCCACCAATCGTCCTCCTCATCTTGAGATCCTGAAAGACACAAGAATCGGGGAAGAAAGTGACTAAACAGTTCAATGATTGAGTAAGTTTGCTAACAGACAGAAGATTAAATCGAAAACGAGGAACATACAAGACATTATGTAAAGAAAGAGACGAATTAAAAACAACAAAACCTAAACCAACAATGTTCGTAGTGGAACCATCAGCTAAGGTTACACAAGAAGGTTGTCGAGGTGGTTGACAATCAAACAAGATGGTAGAAACACTTGTCATATGATCAGATGCTCCGGAATCAATAACCCAAAGAGAATGGGAAGGAAGATAAGCAAATGGTGAACCTGATTGAGCAAGCGTTGCAGTGGAGGAAGAAGGTTGTGCAGCGTAAGACGATGGTACTCATCCTCTGAAATAGTAACCGCACGGGAAGTGGTAGGTGGCTGTGGGATATCATCCTCAGAAACTACAACCTGATGTGCCGAAGGACAACCGTGAAGATCCCAACAGTAGTCAACAGTATGATTATCACCATTGCAGTGAGTGCAGTGAGTGCAGTGACGAGTCTCACGACCACCATTCCAGTGGTTACTGTCACTTCTACCAGAGTCGCGACCAAATCCGCGACCACCACAACCGGAATCGCAACTAAATCCATCGCGACTACCACCCACGAGCACGACATCCAAAACCATGAGAAGATGGCCCCCGAGAAACATTAGTAAACAAAGAAGAACGATCTAGAGGCATTGGAGCAACTGGGCCAGTATCAGAAACAGTAGACTGTCAGATGCGGCTGAAGACTTCACCAAGAGATGATAACTCCTTAGATCCTAGAATCTGAGAGCGGATAGGATCGTAGGAGGGAGGCAAACCAAAGAGGAACCTAACAACATTCAAAGAATCTCGTTGTCGCTTTATAATGGTGACATCGGCAGAAATAGGCTGACAAAGATTGATCTCCTCACAAATACCACGAAACCGGGCATAATACTGCTCCAAAGACATCTCGTCTAGGCTAAGCGAAAAATAAACCCGATATGAAGATCATAAGTCTGACGCAGATTGTTAACACCATAATACAACTCCTTAGCCTGAAGCCATACAAGCTTGGCAGTGGGTAAGAACACCAAAAGACCGCTAATCTAGGGCTTTATACTATTTCATAGCTGAATACGAATTTGGGCATCCTCAGACTTCCAATCAGTATATTTGGGATCCTTTTCTGGAGGAGGGTCATCAGTGAGATAAGAATACTGTTTTGTCCCCAAGAAATACACCTCAATGGCCTGAGCCCAAGAGGCATAATTTTTGCCATTGACGTCAATCATTCATTGGCTTTACCAGTGAACTGGTAGGGAGCGAAAGAAATCCTGAGCTTATTCTCCGGAGAATTTCGGTCAATAATATAGACTTGGCCACAGAGAAGGTCGGAGGTCCGTAGGATGTCCGACTGCCCCGGAGAATTTCGTTTCATGCCGATAGGTGACAGTTTACCAGTTCGAAGACGGCGGCAGTCAGAGCCACGCACGAGATCCAGTAAAAGTTAGGCAGACCATTTACACCACTTACATATAATATTTACAACAATGAGGGAACACACATTGTATGTCAAAAGTCTAAATGTGTGTTTGGCCAGAAATCGAGTGGATGTAATGGATAACATATAAGTAGACCATGGATTACCAGAAAAACTAGCAAAGACAGTAGAGATAGTAGTTGAAATAGTAGAAGCAGACTCCGTAGCCATCTTAGTGCAATAACAATAAAGCAATCGTGAGCTATGAAAAGGGGGAAACCAATGTAATAATCAACCAACCAACAATCAGGACTCGGCAATTAACAGATTTGGGTCACCAAACATATAAAAATGACCAAACATCAATCAACAAACCACCATGGCTCACTGAGTCAACTCAGTAACCAAGGGATGACTCACTAAGTCAACTCAACAACCAAGGGTTTCTGATAGATCTGGCAGAACCATCAATGAACTGACGAAAGAGAGGGTGGCAAAACCAGAATGCCTGAACTGTACGAAAGAGAGAGAGAGAGAGAGAGAGATCAACGAAGAGATGGCAAAGGGATGGCGGCACTGGTGAGCAGTGGCGGAATCGGTGGCTGTGTTGAAGGCGAGTGGCGTGATGGCTGCGCGGAGAGGTGGCGATGGGTGGCGCGATGACGATGGGATCACGTGATGAGTTGAGGTGTCGATGAGTTGCACGACGGGTGGTGCCGATGGCGATAGATTGCGTGATGGGTGGCGATGGGTGGCGCGATGGTGAGTGGTGATGGCGGTGGGTGACGAGATATGTACAACGATGGATGGCAAGATATGCATAGTGGTGGCAACTAGGGTTCCAGCGATGGCGGGTAGGGTTCCGGCGATGGCGGGAAATTTCCCGATAAGAGTGGCTATGATACCATGATGTTGTTTGAGAAAAGATAAGAGAAGTGTTTAGGGTTTGTTAATTAACCCTAACACAATAATGATTTATTTATATCCTCATTAATCGTATTACAATACTCACATAACCAATGCGGGACTAATCCACTTAACACTAATTCTATTCTAACAAGAACTAAACGAAAACAATCAGTAAAAACAACAGATCAAATATTAATTTATGGAAATTTTATTTCTCTTGGCATTCTTCGAGTGGAAAGTTATCATGATCCAAGTGAACTATTTTCTTATCGAACAAGAACTAACAAGAAATTTGTCCATCAATGTATTAACAACGAGGTGCTAGAATTCATTAAAAAACTAAAAAAAATATGGACATATAACAAATGCTGAAGGTAGAAATAATATAAACATACCAGGGCATTCAACTACTTCTTTGCTAAATCCATACCTATCACGCCGAAGTACCAAAAAATCAGAAACTTAGGGAAAAGGCAGCATAATATGATGCGCCAAAGATAATGCATCAGCATGACACTGATTTCCATATTCCAACTCTCATAATTTAAAAATTAAAGCATGGAAATATCAAGACTCAATTTAAAGCAATTTTAGTACTGTGGGAACATGAGTTTATCCAGTCAAACTCGTGTCTCTAAGACCTGTTCCAAACTTCAGGATAAATTTCATAAACTTGATGAATTAACAGAGAGTGGGAAATCATGACAGGCTTAAGCACCAATCTACTAAAAACCAACAACATCACAACATGCACTGTGACATTAATCCAGCACGCAATCCTTAATGGCATGACATTTCTGCAATGGGTAGTAAAATCTTACAATAGCAAAGGAGAAGGAGATCTTTCATGCCACATTGGAAGGCCTGTAACTGGATCCTGGCCAATGGAGAACCCATTAGATCAATCTAAACAAACATAAAGAATTGAAAATGATATAAGTTTATTTTCTAATCAAGAAACAGTAAAGTGATACTCATATCACTTATAGAGTAAAGGGGGAATATTACAAACCGTGAAAGGATAGGGGCTTAGCTTCAACTGAACACTTCTCCACAATCCCCAATCTTCAGTAAAAAGTGGCCACATCCAGTGGGTAACATCTTTCCATCCAACCTAATTGTATATAAGATATAAGTTGTTGCATAAATAGATTGTAATCAACCTGATGCAGCGGAACAAAAAGAAAAGAAAGATAAACAGGTAAACAGGATGCTTCCGTTGAATCTGAAGATTGCCGGTGTAATCATCTTCTCGAAATCTGTTGATTGGCGAGCCAATACCAGAAATCAAGGCTCGTCGATCTGTTGATTTCGTAAACGAAATGCCAGAAGAACTGCTTCAATCTCGATCCGTTGATTCCTAGCAGGAATGCCGAAAGGGGAATGGGGGTATGAACAAGCACAGCTTGACTCAAAATTTCTTTAACATTCAACAACCATCCTACATCAGTATACGAGCCTCCTATTTATATGACGTGATAAAAAACCTAAAAGAGGAAAAACCCGAAGCACATGCATTTGGGCCACCGACCTAATTAAGCCCAAAAAGGAAAAGAAAAAAAACTAAACACGTTGGGTTAAAAGAAAACAACAAGACAAAGTCATAATAGAAAATGGGTCAAAACATATTTCTGTGCGGGGAAGAGCTGACTGAACCGAGCCGAGGTAAAATGACCTTGGCCGAGCCGAGGTGAAATGATCTTGTTCGAGCCGAGGTGCCGAGCTAAGGTTGGATGAAATGATCGACTTGGGCTAGTGGATACAACTAGATAATTTTCGAGCTCAAATACCATCTAGCCGAGCTCATAAGGACTCAAGACTGGACTGTTCAGTTTTAACATTGAAAGAAAGAACTGAATAGGACTTTAGCCGAGCACAACTTTATTTAGCTCGGGACCCACTTATTCAGTGCACAGAGATGGTTGTGCGGATTCTTCTTTGCGCAGCAACTTTCAGATAGCTTGACCCGCAGTGCTCAGCCGCACATAGGCATAATGGAACGGACAATATCTTAGCCAAGGTGCCATACTCCTCAACAGATGGGGGTGTCCAGGATAAGTCATTACAGTGCGGCTTCCCTCCAAGATCGTTCGTTTATGCGATCTGCATCACAACCCTTCCACTCCAACTCCATTACCGGAATAAAAGGGGCGATACTTTACAAATTTTAATCACAACTGTTTTTTTTTTAAATAATCACAACTGTTAATAATCCAAAATGTGAAAAAACTTATTACACAGATAAAAAAACATAGGAGAGAACCACTTGCATTGGAAACTTGAACAGAATCTCAAAGAAAATAGACCATAACTCACCTGGTTAATAGGAGCCTCTTGAAGATATTCATATAAAAGTGGAAGCTCTTTTCTGAAATAACACTCAAATGATGAAGGGGCACTGCAAAGAA
>NMUG010005829.1:0-12906 GCA_002855965.1 Monotropa hypopitys | reverse complement strand
AGGAGAAATTAAGGGCGTCGTCGTAGCCCTTCTTGTTAGCTTCAGCCACCGCCTTCTCCAGCTGCTCTTGGTTAATCCCACCGGCCAGAGGGGCCCCCCTCGGACCAGCAACAACCTTCTGCTTCCATCGGTCCCTACTTGCCGTCATTTCTCCCAGCTGTTGACGATAGGTGTCCCTCTCAGCTTCAACCTCCTTCAGCTTGTTCCCCATGTCTCTCGCCTGCTGGACAAACTTGTATGTTGACCGAAGCGCCTTTTGACTGGCCCTGTACAACCTTGAGAGGCTCTGGCAGGCCTGCGAGTTTTACAAAAAGTAATCAGAACAATGGGTCATCATCTAGGATCCGGCAAAGGAGGAAAGAAAGAGTACCTTTATGAGGCTTGATCCGGCGTAATCATACATATCCTCAATTGAACTAGGCATGGCGTTCATATCAACCGGAAGCTGCAACGCCCGGAGCAAGGGATATGAAACCTTCGGGTCAACCGTCACTCCGTCCGTCAGAAGAACGGCTCCCCCATCATGCTTCTTGAAGTTAGGGGCCCATGGCTCGGGAGGCCCGGAAACGAATGTGCGCCGAGGCGGCCGAAGATTAAATCTGAAATCTTCTAGAGGCTCCTCTTCAATAGGCTCCTCTTTCACGGGATATTGGCATCCGACCAAAATAGCCCTCAATGCATCGGCTGCCCTAACTTGCTCAGGAATGCCCGCAACAGCCATCTCGGGTGGGTCCGGCATCGGTCCACCTGGGACTTCAAGTTGTTGAAAGTATTCAAAGGGAGTCATGCGCCTCACGCTAGGGGCTGGAGCGTCCGGATACTCTCTTAGCTTCCTCTTCCCTTTTCTCTTCCGGTCTTCAAGGAAGCTATTGTAGGTATGCTCATACCCCAGAAGAGTGGGGGCATCTCTTCCCTCACACCTCAGAAGGGCCGAGATCCGGGCAGTGGACGCCCCGTCCCTCAAACGTCTTGATATTGTCGACACATCAGGCCTTCCTTCCTCGGTCGGAATGGGATATCGATGAGCCTCGTCCGGACGGAAGCTATATTCACCGAAGATCTGGAGATGGATATTCCTCTACTTCTCTGAGTCCGACAGCCTCGTAAAAACGTGGCCATAAGGTTTCTGCGGAGTAAAGAATTACCGGCCGGAGGAACGATTACGGGATAGCGAGAACAGCCCCATGAGGTCCGACAGAAGGAATTCAAGACCGTGCCTATCGCACAGGAACTGGATGCAGCTAATAGTCCGATAGCAGTTCACCGATAGCTGGTTCGGCGCCAGTTTGAACGTATGCATGAATGCCCTGGTGAAAGTGGGAAGCGGGAACCTCAGCTGGCCTTCGACTACGGCCATCAGCGGAACGGTAACATGATCCTCTGAGTAGGTGACCACCGGGCCGACCTCCGCAACGGTCACGTTATCTGGGATCTCATATAAGCGGCAGAATTGCTCAAACTCATGGATCCTTCCACGAAAGAAGCGAAGGTAAGGGCAAGTCTCCCTGGATCTTCTATGTGGCCCCCTCAGCACTCTGGCCGAGCTTCCCCCCAAAGCAGTGTGCGAAGGCCCAGCTTCGTCTGAGAAGTGCCGGACAATGTGGGTCGGAGAGCGCCTAAAAGATGACGCTCTGGTCATAATGTTCCTTGTCGGCGATGACATCCTCGAACTGGCCTCCGACGTAAGCTCCAATGAGGTCGCTGACCTAAATAAGGAGTCGGTTTCAGGGTTTGATGAAGATGTCAGGGTAACTACTTGATCCATAGCCAGCAACAGAATGCAGCTGCCGAAGGGTGCGTATCTCTCCGAAGGCTTCTCACACGCTAAACAAAAGTACCGAAAGTCATCCCCTGCACGCCTATTTATAGGTGACCCCCAGGTACGAGACAACTGTTTCAACATTAAATAATTCGGCTCAAGAACCGAGGCGGTCAGTTTGACCCGCCAATAAATTAGCGCCACGTGGCGGCTCCCGACATGCGTGCGTATGCAACGGTCTGACACCTGTCAGGAGACGTCACGAAAGGCAATCAGCAAAATTAACGTCACCCTCCGCCGGTGGCATGGCGTCCGGTTGACTAATTTCAATCTTTTCCAAAACTTTGGGAAAGATTGAGGGGCTATTGTGGTGACCGGACCCACGCCCTTGGAAGAAAAAGGACTACGCAAGCCAAACACTAGCGAGTCGGCCTGGCCGGCCCGACCGCACCGAAGGATCCGCATTTCGACCGACCCTTGGCCTCCGGATTGCGCCCTTCGACAGCCTATAACGCCGCCCCCGACTCTTTACCGAACGAACCGGGCCACCCGGAGGGTTTCCCTCCTGTCTCTATCATACGGAATTCACCGTAATACCCCCGTCTGTACGACCTGACGCGACCCATCAGCCGTCCTGGCCCATTATGAGGCCCATGACGAACGGCCCACTCACCATTCGTGAGCCCCAAGCCAACATTTCCCTATAAATACCCCCCATGGGTACTGTTCACGGGATCCTGATCCAATCCTTGATCCCCGACCGCTAACCGTCCGGCCTCCTCCATTTTTGTGCTTAACCTCTTCTCTAAACGGTTCTAACTTAAGCATCGGAGGCCCCGTTGGTAAAACCCCACCGGCGGGCACTCACCTTTGTGCTGCAGGAGCCAAGCAGGAGGACCCCATCTACTTGTTTGCAGGGACCACTCCACCCTCCGGTCAGGACTGACTCCCAGCGTCCGAAAGTCCAACAGTCCAAGGAAGCTTCGAGCAGAAACCGGTAAGCACAGTGTGTATGTAGTCCGTGTCATATGGTGTAGGACTGACCATGAAGGATTGTTTTGAGAAGGTGAGTGGCCAGCACATCTCAAATCAAACTTCTTAGTCGCTCCGGTACCACACTAGGCTGAGTGTGGGTTAGCATGTGAGCTTTTGGTGTTTGCTTCCATATATTGTTTTTGGGTGGTATTGTGGTTGTTTGAGGTTATTCGGGTGGCAAGATTGTTGCATGGTCATCCCTTGTGGCTTGTCTTGTCTTCGAATCCTCGCTCATGTCGGTTGAAATATTGCTATCTTGTTCGGAAAATCTATCCCCGAAAGTGTCTCATGCGTTTGGGGTATTAAAGTCATTGTGAATATCCTTGTGGTGATTGAAAATCGCTTCTTTGCTCTTCGTGAAATTCTGGAAAATAATTTGGAAAATCGGAGTACCCGTATCATGTCCGCGTGTCGGCATCGTACCCGTACCGTACCCACGTGTCGGTATCGTATCCTTGTACCCAAATCGTATCCTTGGCGTGTCCTAGGCGTATCGGTATGTCCTTGGTGTATCCTGGCGTGTCTGTGTGTCTTCGAAGTATCCCTCGCGTATTGGTGTATCCGCGACGTGTCCCTCTGTTTCCTTGATGTTTTAGTGTGTTCCCGTTTCTTCGGCTTGTCCGTAGCATGTCGTGATGCATCCGTGATGTTTGTAGAAATTTCCTGGAAATTTTCCTTGCAGTTTGACTCTCGATACCTCACTCTTGCTTTGAGAATCCGTGTTTCTCGTGTTCGGGCAGTGTATAGTTGCATTGAAAGTGCAACACTCCCTCTTTTCTAAGGAACTCTTGCCTTTCATGGCGAAGATTGTGCGTATTCTCAGTTTCTCTTGTCTTCCTTTCGCATTGTGGAATCCTTTTAGAGACTTGTTTGCGGGTTGAGAAGTCCCCCAAATTCTTTTTGGTGCGTTCGTGAGAAAAAGTGGAAAATGTATCATCAAATTCTTGGTTGTTAGTCCTTGGTGAAGTTAATCCTAGCTGGAAACTTATTCATTCTTCGTTATGTGCTCCATGTGAAGTTGATTCTGGTGTGAAATCTTCCGTTTTTTGTTGTGCCGTGACACTTGACCTTAGAAATTTCGAGGACGAAATTTTTGTAAGGTGGCTAGTTTGTCACACTCCAGAAATTTTAATTAATTTTCATCCATTTTAATAAATTCAATAAATCGAATTTCATGTATTGTTGAGTAAGTCCGGATAGGATGGGCATCCCCGGCATGATGTTCGTCGATGGTTGAGTGTTTATATAATTCTTTAATCGCGTTTAAAATCCATAGACTTGATCTGTTCTCCAAATCAAAACTTTTTATTCATGAAAGTTGTAGAGAATTCGATTACGAATCCAACGCAACTTGAATCATCTCAATCGGAGTCCGGACGAAGAAGTTAGGGCCAAAATACTCTCGGAAAACCAATCTTTTCAATTCAGTGAAATTTTACTCTTGGCGACCGGTACACCAAATTGCATGTACCGGTCGAGCTTAGTCAGTGGGCACCTTTGTGAGGTCCCTACCGGTACACCAAATTACGTGTACCGGTCGTGAAGGCCAAATTCTGTGCGCGAAGGGATGAAATAAGGGACAGTTTGGGGTTTTCACTAGGGGTCCTATATATGTGTTTTGTTCGAATTTTTGGGCCTTCCTCCTCATCCATGGAGTTCCGGCGAAAACGCGAAGTTCTAACGGCGTTCCTCTCGTCGTCCTCTCCGCGGTGATGGGTACGGATCGTTCTCGATCGGTAAGTCTCTCTCCCTCTCAAAACTCTAGGTTTTATATAAGGTGATCATCTAAAGTTTTCGTCTTCTTAAACGTTGTAGAGAACCTCGAGAGCGTCGCAATGGTGGGTGTGGTTCACTCTGGCGGTCATGCAGTTTTCCGGCGACTTCTCCGGTGAACTTTTCCAGCGACTCTCCGGTGGGTAATTTCTAACTCCTACCTAGTATGCGTGGGTGTGCGTATTTCCATTCTATGTTTCATTGCTTGATTCGATCGTTGATTTCCTACGTGTAGTCATATCGCGTGTCATTAAATTGTTGGCGTTGGGATTAGCCTAGGGTGATTGTGTTGACTTAAGAGTGGAGTAGAAGTGGAAAGAATGACTTGTGTGTTAATAATTACCCTTAGAGTTGTATAGGTGCCAAGTGTTCGATGATTTGCCCGAATGGGCTTTGAGGTGGATGTTGGGTGTGTCGACCATATCTAATTGTTGTAACGAATACTTGGGATCGTGTCTTACATAATTGGGTCCTTACGGTATTGCGAGGGTGTGAGTTATGGTGAATTGGGGATTTTCCTCCTTTGTCTTCGATTGTGGTAAACCTCCTATCCGTTTGGAATTGTTTGTGGAAATCTTTCGGTATACGGGTGATGTGGCTTTCCTTGGGTGCTTGTAACGTTGTGGGATGGTATTGGTCTTATCCTTGAGTGAATTGTGGAAATGTGAGAACATGATGGGTTGAACTACAACGTAATGTACCCAATGAATGCAATGAACAATCAATACGAGGGATGGATCCCACGAGGACCACTTTTAGCCAATCCTTAATCTTTCACTTAAACTCACAAGAAATGAAACAAAGAAGTGTAATGTGGGGTTTGACTTGGATGGTTCGTGCCCAAGTCCTTTGATCGTGTTAAGTGGGAGATACGCGTTCCCTTTAAGTCGCAGAATTACTAGATATCATTGACGGGTGATGATCTAGGAAAAGATCCTTTGGCCATAGGTGGGAGATACGAGTTCCCAAGAAGTCTCAGAATATACTGGATACGTCGGCAGGCGGGATCCTGGAACAAAATCATAACACATATCAATGTTCTCGCCCTTGTCTAGGGGAGGTTGGAGACTCGCTTGTTTAGGAGTCGTCCGGAAATGAATATTGGAATGAATAATCAATTCGTGATGAAAATGTTGTTGTACCCCTTGGGTGGGCCAAGGTGGGGAAAATAATAAAATGTGTAACTCGAATATTCAATATCAACTACGATCAAGTGAATCCAAAATGTTACCAATGAACACGGGAATGATGGGAATGATGAGAGGACTTGACGTTGGGTTCCTTGCGAATGATTGTAGGTGTCGGTTGTGTCTTGACCGTGGTTTGGGTTGAGAGTATGTGCAATTGGGTATTGAGATTTGTGTGTCTCTTAGTGGAGTTCTCTAGAAATAGTGTTTCCGTGGGTGACGTCGTTTGGGATTTAAGGTGACACTTTACCTATCGGACTTTGGAGATACTCTTAGTCTCTCATTACTTGTGTGTGTGCGTGTGTTGTGCCTTCTCCTTGACTTTGCTTACCTTTACTTCATGGCAAATAGGGTCGCATGCGCTCATGCATGCTTTGTAGTCGTTAGCTGTTACCTCACTGAGCCGTGGTTTGCTCAGACCCTCCCTTTTTTCTCTTTTCCAGGATTGTACTGCAGGGTTTCTCTTGCAGGGGGTCTTGGAGCTTGTACTAGCAGCTGGTTCCTTTGGAGCTGCGGTCTTGGCTCTCTTTGTGCGGTTGTACTTCTTTTCAGTTTTCAGGTTGTTGTCCTGTTGTAGTTATACCTTTCTTTTACAGTTTATGGCAAGTAGCTCAGTTGTGCTTTCTTTCCTGTACTCTTTCAGTTTGTATATTGTATCAAGATTTATGTAATGAGAGGTTCAACTATTATGTTTCTGAATGGTAACCGTTAACTCCCCAGTGTTTGTGTTTATTGTATTTCAAAAAAAAATATGTTGTAAGTGTTTTACTTACAAACATGGGGTGTTACATGAGGTCTGTCGAACAATAATGGCCGAAGGCCCCATGAGTATAATAAGAGGAAGTAGAGATTAACTCTGGCCGAAGGCTTAACGTTGAAGAAGAACTGGTGGACTGCTTGCTAAGCACTGGATGATGGATTGCTTTGGGCAAGTGTTTTCGAACACTGGCAAGTTGCCAAAGGGTTGGCCAAGCAAGTATAAATAAGGAGTTGCTCGGTGAATAATTACCGAGTAGTTATTTTGATAGACGGAGGTTGATCGAAAGGTAATCTGGACGGAGGAGAGTTGGAGAATTTATGAATGCTCTGGGGAGTCATTGGGTCGAAATGAATGCCAAAGGATCGCTTTTATAGGGGTAAATAGGGTAGTTGGTCGTATTTATTGCTCATTAAATGTCTTGACCAGACTGCCGAGCTGCCGACCAGACGTTTGACCGGGCCGTCCACCATCCGCCTGACCGACTGCCTGACAAACTAGCCTTTTCGCAGCTTTAATTGCACAGCCACCGACGTGTCAGCTCACGTGGCTGGACAATCACACTTAGCCCCTGCCAACTTCCAAAATTTACAGATTTTCCTCAATCACTCTGATTTTATCACACAGGTCCCTGATTTTACTTATTTCTCCTATTTTAGACCCTAGAATTCATTCAAGTGCTATTCTAACCTCAAAATAATTTCCAAAAATCTCCAAAAGTTCTTAAAAATATATTTTCACTTATTAATCATATTTTAGGTATATTTTATCGAGTCGGTGGCTCACAGTCCCTCTTCTCGAGATCAAACTCTTGCTTCAGGATGTATTGTTTTGTGGTCATCTTGGCCGGAGAGTCCGAACAAGACATCATGGAATGATCTTTATCGTCAAACATGTCTCGTTTGGAGGCACGAGCGGCGGTGGCCAGAGCATCAAACCCACGACTGATTGTCTTTCTTCTGTCGGCATCATTTCTTCCTAGAATAACTAAATCTTTTGGACCTATTTTTGCTTAAGGAAACCTGGTCATGAGCTACAAAGGCTGAAGGTTGTGCCCAGCAGGGTCGTCAATTATTGTGGGCCTGCCTTCTGAGGTGGGATCTGAGTGGCAAGAGATGGGATGCTCCTTAACCTAGATGCATAATAAAAAATGGTTAGTCTATGGGCCAATGTCACTAATGGACCCTCCGATGACTAAGCAAATAAGAATATATATAAAAAAGTGAACTTTTACAGAGTTTTGTGACTCAAGAATGACATATGGTCTCCTCAAGAACTCTCCCATATTTATAGTCATCTTGGCGCGTAGTCCGCACGTACTTCGGCATGCATGAGACTTATGGTGGCCGGCGTGCACCGTAAGCGTGCGCAATAGACATTGATTGTGGATCCCAAGGAGGACATCCCTTCAGTCGAGGTCACGCCTGTCGGACTGGTCTGTTGATCTTCTCTAGGTAGTGCCGAAGCCTCGATCGTCATGTGTCTTGCACTCTTCAATGCTTCGGACGCTTTCGGTCAAAGGAAGCATCGCAGAACTAAGTCCTTCGGTTGGGTGCTTGAGAGTCTTCGCTCTGCACTGGGCTCCTTCCACTGCATGTGTCGTCGTGGCACTTGACGAAACCGACTTCTCGACGGCTCCGATCTGAACGTCGACCGTAGTTATTTCCAACCTCAGCACCTTCAAAACTCATAACTTCGTCCATGGACATTATGCATTGTGTCAGTCATAACTAGTCTTCATTATTTCTGCTCAAAAATCAAGAAGTTGATCTAACTTTCAAGGCCACTGCATGCTGCATTCAACTGAGCAAGGAAGGAATCGTGATAATAATCAGATCCAAGACTGTTAACATGAACCAAATAAGCTTTACTCTGGTTTGCAGATGCAGGGGCACACAGCATTCACTAACCAATCAGAAGCTCCAAATGGGTTGGGCGATGAATTTTTATGATAGGTCCCGTTGCCCTATTGGATCTTCCAGTTGGTCGACAACACTGAATAGAAAGGTACAAGTACCAGAAATAGACATGGTGGTTCTAATTGGTAATAGAAAATCTGTTTTCCAAATTGTGTTGAAGACTTGGTCAATCCAATTTTAGCCGTAGCCATGCCCAGAGCAAGCCCTCCTAAATTTGTGCCTAACAACTGTATGAACCTCCGAATCTATTGGTTTTCAATGAGCTCCATCAATTTATGTGCTAAAAATTGGAGGGCCTCCGTCAACTCCTTCCCTAAAAGCCTCCATATAACCCCCCAACCCCCCATTACATAATTTCTATAAGCAGCCTTGGGCCTGTCCAAGGTGGTCTTGATGGCTAATCCTCGAAACATGAAGGCCTTAGGCTGCTTCCTTCTCTTCTCTCTTTTCCTCTCTCCATTTTCATCTCTATCTTCGACTGCTCAAGAGATTGACGGTCAATTAAAGTTTGAAAATTCAAGGCTCAATAGGGCATACAAGGCTTTGCAGGCATGGAAAAGGACCATTTTCTCTGATCCATTCAACATGACTGCAAATTGGGTTGGAGCCGATGTGTGTTCCTATGATGGTGTTTTCTGTTCTCAAGCGCTAGATGACCCCTCGGTGAACGTTGTTGCCGGTATTGATATTAACCACGGTGATATTGCCGGGCATCTACCTCCTGAACTCGAGCTCTTGACGGACATTGCCTTGTTCCACATTAACTCGAATAGGTTTTGTGGAATCATCCCGGAGGGGTTAAACAAGCTCCAACTCCTGAGAGAATTCGATGTCAGCAACAACCGTTTTGTCGGCCCATTCCCAAAGGTGGTGTTGGGGATTCAAAACCTCAAATACCTTGATATCAGGTATAATAATTTTGAAGGGCCGTTGCCTCCTGAACTCTTCGAAATGGAGCTGGACGCGTTGTTCCTCAACGACAACCGGTTCACCTCCACCATCCCCGAAACGCTAGGCAAGTCGACTGTTTCTGTGGTGGTGTTTGCTAACAACAAATTCAGCGGGTGCATCCCAAAGAGCATCGGCAACATGGCGAACCTGAACGAGATCATCTTCTATAACAACAGCATTAGTGGTTGCCTGCCTGATGAGATCGGGAAGCTAGAAAATGCGACGGTCATCGATCTAGGCAGCAATAAATTCACGGGGCAGTTGCCAAAGGGTTTTAGTGCCCTATCGATGGTTGAGATCTTGGACTTGTCAAACAACAAGTTCACAGGAATTGTTCCCGACACAATTTGCAGCTTGCCAAGCTTGAAGAATTTCACATTCTCTGAAAATTATTTCAAGCAAGAGGGCAAGGCGTGCTATCCACCTTCAAATCACATGGAGTTGTATGACCAAGGAAATTGTTTGGAAGGAAGGGATAATCAAAAATCAGAGGCAACTTGTTTGCCAGTGGTGTCTGAGCCTGTTGATTGCAGCAAACAATGTAGAGCTAATCTTGATGACCCAAGCTCTGTTGATCTGCCAGACCCGAGGTTGAAACCACCCCAAAGTCATAAACGCACCCCATCAAAGCCGAAGCCGCATCCACCAATACCTGCTCCATTGCCACCGATTAATACCCCATCAACACCGAAACCTCACCCTCGTACCCCATCCATCCCGACGCCAACACCGAAACCTCACCCTCGTACCCCATCCAGTCCGACGCCAACACCAAAACAAAACCCACCACCAATTTTTAGTCCACCGACTAAGGCTTCTATTCCACCTCTTAATATTAAGCCACCAACCCCATCCCCACAGGTAACTACCCCATCGATACCAAAACCATCACCATCACCTCTGGTTCCTGATTATCCTACCCCATCAAGCTCCACACCAAAACCGTCACCCAACCCCAACCCCAACCCCAAACCTAACCCTCCACCTACAATCAAGCCACCTACTCCAAAACCGTTGGTTGAACCTCCGAAACCTTCCGTTCCACCTCCTACAACTAACTCGCCTGCCCCAACGCCATCGAGCCCTCCCCCCAAACCATCAACCCGACCACACCCACCAAAGGTTAATCACCCTCCATCCATTTCTATTCCACCAACTCCCTCACCGGTGCCCGTTTCGGCTCCCACTCCAGCACCATACCCAGATCCTAATAAACCATCTTATACCGCTCCACCTACTGCCTTAGCATCACCAGTTTTTTTATTGCCACCTATTTTCGCACCTTCACCATCTCCAGTGCCGGTGAAATCCACTCCACCCTATAAACCGTCTTTCCCTTCACCTCCACTCCCTGTTCAATCCCCACCATCACTGGTCCACTCTCCTCCACCCCGAGTTCAATTCCCACCGCCTCCAATTCACTCTCCTACACCACCTATTCGCTCCTCGCCACCGCCGGTCCAATCTCCTCCACCACCGGTTCGATCCACACCACCACCGGTCCACTCTATTCCACCAGCCATTCCCTCCACACCACCGCCAATCCAATCTCCTCCACTTCCCATTCACTCCCCGCCACCGCCGGCCCACGCTCCTCCTCCACCCGTTCACTCCCCGCCACCGCAGGCCCACGCTCCTCCTCCACCCGTTCACTCCCCGCCATCGCAGGCTCAATCTCCTCCACCGCCTGTTCACTCCCCGCCGACGGTCCAATCTCCCCCAATGCCCATTCACTTCCCACCACCTCAGGTCCACTCTCCACCACCACCCGTTCACTCCCCGCCACCGCCGGTCCAATCTCCCCCAACGCCTGTTCACTCTCCTCCACCACCGGTCCAATCTCCGCCACCAGTTCACTCTCCACCACCTCCTGTTTTCTCACCACCATCTCCAGTTCACTTATCTCCACCACCTTCTCCACCAGTTAAATCCCCACCCCCACATGTCTTGTCTCCACCACCAGTTTCACAATCTCCACCAACTCCTGTTCAGTCCTCACCACCACCAACACAATCTCCACCACTTGTCTTCTCCCCACCACCACCTGCACAATCACCCCCACCACATCCACCAATTTTTTCTCCTCCTCCCCCTACTCCTGTCCTATCCCCACCACCACCAACCTTCGAAGAAGTCGACCTCCCGCCAAACTTGGGTGCCGAATACTCATCACCGCCGCCGCCAATGTTTCCAGGCTATTAAGTAGTACACCAGTAGCATCTTTCTATTTGCTATATCCATTTTTAGTTTCTAAAACGAAAACATGTTCACACACAATTTGGGAACCAAACTCATTGTGAAGGAATTTTTTTTGTAGTTTGAATCTGTCTTGATGTATTGACCAGTTGATTTCATTTTTTATTTTCTAGAATTTTCAAATTTCCATTTCCTGTACACCAATGACAGTATAAAACAATGTTACTCTAGCACTATAAAGATGAAATAATAACAAAAAAGTAAATTAATTTGTCGCTAGTTTATAGATTCAGATTCAGAATCCTTTATATTTCAGCAATACCTCTGTTGCAATTTAATGCATCAAAAAAGATATTTGTAATTCAGCATTAATAAACTCGAGAGGAAGAGATTCTGGTAAATCAAAAATTCTAAATCCAAATTTGGCATGGCATTTTTGGGCTGGAAGCTGTACAATGGCCTTTACTTGGCAACTATTGCGCATACAATAGAGGAAAGATTGTTGTCAGTAACAGAAAACACAACAATTTCAAGAAGCTTGATGTAAACAAAATGCCCAAACTTGCAATTGTAGGACATGTGCTTAGTACAGTGTCCTTAAACAGATTTGTCGCCTCCCGGTGGTGCTGGAAGAATTAGGTAGGCAAATGGTTCCCGGGATACAGTCGGTGGTCTTGCAGGTAATTTAGTATGTAAACTGTTAGGTTTTTTGACAACCCACTAAGTCATGCGGATCTTGGAAACAATGAATCACAGAAATCATAAAACAGAATAATGATGAGTAATAGAGAAATGAAAAAGAAAGAACAAAACACAAGACGTGGAAACCTCAAGGCGAGGAAAAACCACGGGAGCCACACCAATCCATTATGAAATCAATCAACAAGAGTACAAGTCTTTTCCAAGTCTCTTTGAGATCTGGTTTTCTCTCGCCTCCTCTCTCTCTCTTTTTCCGAAAAACTCATTAACCCTAATTTGAGCAAACTTACAAATATATAAGACTGGTTCTATGGCCGAAATTACAAAAGGAGATCCAAGAATATCAAATTCGTTGTAGTCCAAACTTAAAACAGTGCTGAAGGTTGTCTACCCTCCAACACGAACCATTACTGTGTTTTGAATCCTCTCAGAGGAACGGGAAGAAGATTGACAAGAATTTCTGATATTCGGTGCAGAGGATAGGATGATTGTCAATTTATACACCAAAGGAGCTACTGGCAATTATTACTTGCAATTATTACAGAAATAATCAACTGATGTTGCTAATTAAATTTCCGTAACAGCTACGTAATGAATCCAATCCAATATAGAATTAACAGCTGCATAATT
>NMUG010005828.1:0-12906 GCA_002855965.1 Monotropa hypopitys | reverse complement strand
TTTAAAAATAAAAAGAGAAGTATAAATATTTTAACTAAATTTAAAAATAAAAAACAATTAAAATGTGTAAAGCATTTTAAAATTTTAAACATAAAAAACAATTTTTTTTTACAAAAACTATTTTGATTCTATTTTTTCTTTAACTACATAAATATTTGATTTTTGTAATTGAATTTAAATGAGTAAAAATTTGAATTGTTTTACTCAATTTTGATTTTTTAGTTTTTTTACAAAATTTTCTATACCAAAAATATGGATTGAGTGTCGGCACTCATTATAGGTGACAAAGACAACTGAATTTTTATCGCACTCTTAGGTATTGTGTTGCACTTTCTATTCTGTCGTCACTCATCATTAGTGTCAAAAATATGAATCAGTGTCGAAGGTACTACTAACATCCGAAATTTTTATCGTACTTTTAGATATTGTTTTTTACAAAAACTATTTTGATTCTTTTTTCTTTAACTATATAAATGTTTGATTTATGTAATTGAATTTAAATGAGTAAAAAAGTTGAATTGTTTTACTCAATTTTGATTTTTTTAGTTTTTTTACAAAATTTTCTATACCGAAAATATGGATTGAGTGTCGTCACTCATTATAAGTGACAAAGGCACGTGAACTTTTATCGTACTCTTAGATATTGTGTTACGCTTTCTATTCTGTCGTCGCTTATCATTAGTGCCGAAGGCACGAATCAGCGCCGAATGTACTACTAACATCCGAAGTTTTATCGTACTCTTAGTTATTAGATATTGTACTCCGTGACATTGGCACGGATCATCCGCTAGTCTACTCATAAAATAAGATACAAACTAATATATACATATACATATATATCAATAAAGACAAAAAGATAATAAAAATAATCTATTATACAAAACACAATTATGTCACAGTCATATTTTCAATTATCACAGTCATACAATTGTGTCTCAGTCATATAATTGTATACCTGTCATATAATTTATATTACTAATACCTGAAGTTTCGGTGTACCCTCAAGTATTATATTGCGTTTTGTATTTTGTCACCTCGTACCATTGACACGAGGTATACCGAAAACTCAAATCAAATGTCCGTCAATCATAATAAGTGTCGAATGCATGAATCAGTGTCGAATGAACTATTACGTCCTAAGTTTTTCCCTACACAAAACGGAACCATACCAGACAAACCCTTTAATAAGTATTGTGGTAGGGTATTCCAAGATCTGACACGTGTCAAAGTCACAGCCGCACAAACCAGCTCTAGCGCAGATACAAACCGCCACGTCACCAGCACCTCCGCTGCGCGGGTGAAGTCCGTTCCGCGCGGCCATACTTCCCCGCTGTGCGGGGTCACGTCATCCAGTACAACACGTGTCGGACCAGATCTGGTACAACCATACACGTGTCCCAGTAAGGCCCGCTGGGCGGATTAGGTCTGGTCCGTGTGACCGACATCCGTCTGCGCGACATCCAGTAATATAGCACGGAAGGACAGGCAGACAAGAAGTACACGCATCAGTCCACCAGAAGGCGGCGCGATAGCACGCGTGTCAGAGTTTCCCTTCCCAAGGAATTCCCCGTCTCCAAAGCAGTAAAAAGGCGTGGAGGCGTGCTGTCTAGCCAGGAGTGTGGCAGACTCACGCCCTGCCCAAGAAAGAACAGACGTATGGTCCGAGGAGAACCTCGTTCCCAGCGAGAAGTTGGGGGCCCAAAAGGAAGAGTATTTAAGAACACTTCACCCATCCGAGAGAGGTACGTGCTATTTGGCTCTCAGAACCTCTTGTGCTTTGAGTTTACAGTTCTTCTTCGATAAACGACTAACTTAGTCATCAGAGAGCCTTCCGGTCGCTAGAGGCGGGAGGTCTTCTGACTGTTTTCTCTGAGCGCAGGTCTAGGTACCTTGGAGCGAACTAGCACAGGCAACCAGTCCACCCGGAAACTTGACCGTTTATAGGAAAGGGAAAAGTAAGCACTTTTTACCCTCGCACAATTGGCGCCGTCTGTGGGAAACTCCACCCACGAAGTAAGAAAAGCCAGTCAGAATCGAGAACTAGCTAAAGAAAGATGACGAACCATGGCAAAGAGGCCCCCCCACCTCCAGGAAGGATAAGCGCCCAGAGGCCACTCGCTCGGACCCTCCTCCGACGCCCAGTAAGATCATCAACACTCAGTCTCGTCTCCTGGACACTCGTGGAGGCATTCCTAACCTGGGGGGACCTCCAAAGTCCCCGCCGGAGGCGCTAGGGACCCGCTGAGGCTCTGGGATGATGCCCTAGAGAACTCACGCCGTTACGAGAGGGAGACTGAATACTCCCAAGAAAGCGACAGTAGGTCACGCTCCGAGTACACTCTGTCACCAACCAGGTCCAAGTCGATCAGAGACGAGGACTTGGATGAAATTATCAGGACGCAGAACCAAGCTATTCAGCGCTTGGAGCTGCAGGTAGCAAGGCTGTCCAAACAGCCCGAAGAAAAGCAGAAACAGGTTGGCTCCCAGTGCCAACATTTAAGACCTCAGAAAAGCCAGGCTAGACGAGACCCTCCTCGTCCTTCCGGAAATCAGGTCACCGCACTGGAAAGGACGAAGGGGGTCCAGCAGCAACATAACAGCAGAGAGGGGAGGAACCCACCCCGTCGCCGTAATAGGCGTAGGGTTGCTCGGGATCCCCCTCAGCCCAGTGAGCATCAAAGCAGGACCCACAGTCACGTGGGTGACTCGCATCAGCCAGCAGTGGTACCCCGTGTGCGGGACTTGAGGGACCAGCTTCCCCTAGAGCCCCCGCACAGGGCGAACGTGGTGGAAGACCCCGGAATCGTGCTCGAGTCAACTCCGCGCAGTCCAACTTCGAGGATATGAGGATGTGGCTTGACGAGCGTCTCGAAGATCGGGGCACGACCCAAGAGACTGCTAAAAGAGCCATTCAACAGATCACTTCCACCCCACTCTCCAGAGAAATCGCCAGTTACCCTATCCCTAGGGGTTTCAGTCTCCCCAGTTTCCAAAAGTATGACGGGAGAACAGACCCCGTAGCACATCTGAAGGACTTCCAGCAATCTCTCTTCTTGCACGAAGGAGATGAGAGTCTATACTGCAGAATGTTCGCATCCAGTTTGGGCCGGACAACGCTCAATTGGTATCATAAGCTAGCCCCGCGGTCGATATGCAGCTGGGAGCAGTTGGCCGAGACCTTCGTAGGTAGGTTCATGACCAGCCACGCAGCACCCAAACATTTCGATTCTCTGACCTCGTTGAGAAAACGATCAGATGAGTCCCCGAGGGTGTATGTCGGTAGGTACGTGGACACCTACAACGAGGTTGAGGACTGCACAAAAAACAGGCGGTCTCAATGTTCAGACTAGGGCTCTCCTTTGGCGAGAAGCTGAGGGAGTCCCTGACTCTGACCCCAGTGGAGATGTTTCCAGAGCTAATGGAACGGGTGGAACAACACGCTAAGTTGGAGGAAGAAGGGATCGTGGAAGCAGGCCGCCATGCCAACAGATCGCACCGGACTCATGTGGTGGACTCTGATGGAAGAAAGAGAAGCAAAAAGAGGAAGGTGTCCCAGCAGGCTCACCCCGAGAAAGTGGAAGAGGCCGAGACCACACTAAATGTCGCCCACAGGATGCCCAAGCCAGGCCCGGAGGCCTACAAAGCAATCAGGACCAAGTTAAACACGGCTATCTACAGAATGGTTTACCCCCTGAAATATGAACCCTTCTGGAGATGGCCGGCCAAACAGGGAGGCAATCAAGCTGAGCTGGAGAAAGCGGGACTCAGGTGCAGCTACCACAGGGAATATGGGCACATGACCGAACAGTGCCAAATCTACAAGAAATTCTTGGAAGACCTCGTGGACACAGGTCATCTGAAGCAATATATCGCACAGGTACCCCGACAAGACGCCATGCCTAGAAGGGTGGATTTGTGCGACAACTCTTCGGATGAGGACCTCCCTACACTTGGTACGATCACGATGATCCACGGAGCTATAGAGCCAAGCTCCAAGGCTGAGTCCCGCGTGCAAAAATGGAAGGAGGGACACGAGCACCATGCCTTGCAGCTCGGCCAGAAGTGACAGAGGGAGCATTGCGGGAAACCTCTCCAGATTTCATTTTCAGAAGAAGACCTGGACGGGGTAGCCTTCCCGCACAATGACGCATTGGTGATCACCCTCAGCATCAACCGGTACGATACCGAGAGGATTCTGGTGGATTAGGGCAGCTCCACCGACATCTTGTACTTTCAAGCTTTCAGTAGGATGTGATTCACTCAAGCAGATCTTAAGCCAACTAGGACCCCGCTGATCGGGTTCAATGCAGAGCCAGTGTGGCCTTTGGGGATCATCGCCCTCCCAGTTCGAGCATGGAAGGTGACTCTAGATACAGAGTTTTTGGTGGTCGACGTGCCTTCGGCCTACAACGCCATCATTGGGCGCACCTGGATGCACAGAATGGGGGCCATCCCATCCACCTACTACCAGATTATTAAATTCCCTGGGCCCAAGGGGATTGAAAGCATCAGGGGGAACCAAAAGTTTGTAAAGAATTGCTTCATGGATTCCTTCAAGTCCAGTCCGAACGCTGAGCAGGTAAAGTCCATAGAAGTTCCTGACCAACCTATTTTGGAAGATGTAGGTGTGGATCCCTCCACCCGTGTGGTCGAGAATCTGAGAAAGGTTCCCGCCCACGAGACAGACGAGGACATGTTTTTCTTAATCGGAGATGAACTCTCCAAGGTAGACACCTCCGAGTATGTCCAGGTGTTAAGGGAACACATTGACGTATTCACTTGGACCCGGGAAGAGATGCCCGGGGTACAGCCGAGCATAATATGTCATCGGCTGAACGTTGACCCCTGCCACAAGCCAGTAATGCAGAAGAGGAGACGATCAGCTGCCCAGCACTCCGAGGCAGTCTTAGAAGAAGTCAACCACCTGGTACAGGCGAAAGTTATCCGAGAAGTTTACTATCCAGAGTGGCTCTCCAACACTGTGGTAGTCAAGAAGAAAAACGGGACCTGGAGGGTGTGCGTGGATTTCACCAGTCTGAACAAAGCCTGCCCGAAGGACAGCTTCCCTATGCAAAGATTGACCAGCTGGTCGACTCTACGGTAGGTTACAAGCGAATGAGCTTTTTGGATGCATACCAGGGTTATCACCAGATCGCAATGTATGAGCCCGACCAGGAGAAAATGTCCTTCATCACACCTCTCGAATTGTACTGTTACAAAGTAATGTCGTTCGGACTGCGCAATGCCGGGGCAACGTACCAGAGATTGGCCACCCTCATGTTCAAAGACCTGCTAGGGAAGAGCATGGAGGTCTACATCGATGATATGGTAGTAAAGTCAAAGGAGGCAGACAACCATTTATACAATCTCCGGCGTTTATTTCAGGTTCTGCGGGAGTATAATTTGAAGCTGAATGCCTCGAAGTGCGCCTTTGGGGTAAGCTCCGGGAAATTCTTGGGGCACCTGGTGACGCGGAGGGGCATAGAGGCAAACCCCGACCAGATAGTTGCGCTGCAAAACCTCCAAAGTCCGTCAAGGACCAAGGAGGTGAAACGTCTGACTGGGATGGTTTCCGCGCTCAGCCGTTTCATCAGTCGCTCCTCGGATAAGTGCAGACCTTTCTTCCAGCTCCTCAGAAAAAGAACAAGTTATTCCTGGGGGCAGACTGTGAGGAAGCCTTCCAGCAGCTGAAGAAGTACCTGGCCACCCCACCGTTGATTGCCACGCCAGATCCGGGTGATGTGCTAACCACCTATCTAGTTGTGTCAGAGCACGCAGTCAGCGCCGTGCTCATCAAACAAGAGGGGGACAGCAAAAGTCGGTATACTACGTCAGCAAGACTCTGCTAGACGCAAAAACCAGGTACCTCCCTCTGGAAAAACTAATTCTCATTTTGGTAATGGCTTCAAGAAAACTGCAACACTATTTCCTCGCTCACACTATTGAAGTACCAACCGTCCACCCTATCGGATCTGTCTTGAGAAAGGCAGATCTGTCAGGAAGGATTGCGGCCTGGTCGATTGAGTTAGAAGAATATGACATAAAGTACATCCCCCGCACTGCCGTGAAGGGTTAGGTTCTCGCAGATTTCGTTGCAAAATTCTCACACGAATCCGTGCAGCCACCCTCACGAAGTGCCGCGGATGAGCAAGCCACTCCCGTCCATCCCGCAATGCCAGACGTTGATGAGCCATAGACAAAGGAACAGTGGAAGTTATTCGTGGACGGATCAGCATGCAACAAAGGGTCAGGAATGGGCATCGTATTGTTCTCCCCAGAGGGATTGGCTCTAGAGCAGTTAGTCCGGTTATGTTTCAAGGCCTCTAACAACGAGGCGGAGTACGAAGCACTTATCATGGGTCTGAAGAGTGCGAGGAGATGCAGAGCTGAAGACTTACTTATTCATTGCGACAGCCAACTCGTAGTCAACTAGCTATCAGGAGAGTATGCCACCAAAGATGACAGAATGGCATCATATGCTGTTTTGGCCAAGAAGCTCCTCCAACAGTTCAAGAAGACAGAGATGGTCTAGATCAGCTCCAGACAAAACAGCCACGCAGACGCTTTAGCCTTCCTGGCTTCCTCCATGCCTTCCGAGCTCCACCGCACAGTAAGCGTCGATTCTCTATCCCAGCCGAGCATCCAAACGACAGACTCAGACGAGACTTTCGATTTGGATACAGGCCCGATCTGGATGGATGCAATCATGGCCTACTTGGCGCGGGATGAGCTCCCAGCAGACAAGAAGGAAGCTCACAAGATCCGGATCAAATCAACCAAGTACTGGCTCTCCCAAGACAAAGTCCTGTACAGAAAATCATTCACGGGGCCGTATTTGCGTTGTGTCCACCCTGACCTCATTCAATGATTTCTATTCGAAATCCACGAGGGGGTGTGCGGCAGTCACACTGGTGGGCGCTCCATAGCCCAGAAGGCCATCTCCCAGGGGTACTGGTGGCCATCCATGCAAGAAGACGCTAAAGTTTACATCCGAAACTACGATAAGTGCCAGAAGTTTTCGCCAATCATTCACACGCCTTCAGCAGACCTGGCACCCCTCACGAGTCCTTGGCCCTTCGCACAGTGGGGCATTGACATCGTGGGTCCCATGCCGCAAGCCAAGGGCGTGAAGAAGTATCTGCTGGTGGCAACTAACTATTTCACTAAGTGGATCGAGGCAGAACCACTTGCCAAGATTACTGAGCGCAACACAAAGCAGTTTGTCTGGAGGAACATCATCACCAGATTTGGGATCCCATATGCCATTGTATCAGACAACGGCACTCAGTTCCAGGACAAGTTTAAGGCTTTCTGCTCAACGTACAAGATCAAGAACTTCTACGCCTCAGTAAGCTACCCGTAGTGCAACGGCCAAGCTGAAGCGTCCAACAAGACTATATTAGACGGCATAAAGAAGAGACTGGATAAAGCCAAGGGAAGATGGGTTGATGAGCTGCCACTTGTCTTGTGGGCCTACCGCACAACGCCCAGGAGATCTACAGGCGAGACTCCTTTCTCTCTAGCATATGGTACAGAAGCAGTCATCCCTTTAGAGGTTGGTATCCCAACCATTCGTACTGACTTGGTAGAACAAGGGGGCAATGCCATGGCCTTAGACGTGCAGTTGGACCTCGCTGAAGAAAAAAGGGAGAGAGCCTTGGTCAGGTTAGCCTCCTACCAAGAACAACTGGCCAAATTCCAAAACAAAAAAGTTCATCCGAAGGAATTTGGAGTCGGGGACTTGATCTTGAGGAAGGTACTTGGCAACACCAAAGTCCCAGCAGATGGCAAACTAGGGCCAAATTGGGAAGGTCCCTACAAAGTGGTCGGCAAAGCTGGTCAAGGTGCTTATCGCCTAACAGATCTGGACGGCGGCAAGGTGCCGCACACCTGGAACATCTCCAACTTAAAGAAATTTTTTCAGTAATTCTATATTCTGTTCTTGAGCTACTGTATCAGAGAATCGTCAATAAAAGCTTCAACTTTTCTCAGATTCCAATTTTCAGCATTTCAGAAGCATAGTTGTAGTAAGGCAGCAGACGCCCCTCAAGCATCCACTCCCTTACTAGGGGGCAATGGTCCTGAGTAGATAATACTCGGATAGTTGTCCCAAGATCAATATCTTATAGGGGACAAAAGTTCCAAGGAATTGATCTCAAAACTAGTAAACGGGCAACAGTCCTGAGTAGAGAATACTCGGATAGTTGTCCCGAGATCAATACCTAATAGGGAATAAAAATCCAAAAAAAATGGTCTCAAAATCAGTAAATGGTCGACGGTCCTGAGTAGAGAATACTCGGATAGTTGTCCCGAGATCAACACCTTATATGGGACAAAAGTCCCAAGAAGTTGGTCTCAAAATCAGTAAATGGAACAGTCCTGAGTAGAGAAATGCTTGGGACAACCGCCAGCCAGTGCGGCAGAGCTAAGTAAAATCCTCAAGGGAAATGATGAATTCCAAGGATGCTCAGCCGCACCACAGGAAACAAAAGGTTCAGTACAGCCATGACAAAGGAAACAAAAGAAATACAACAAGAAAAACAGAAAAACATAAAAAGGCTCAGGGTTGCTCCTTGGAAACTCTTTCCAGCTCTCCCTCCCCAGGAGTCTTCTCCACCAAGCCAGCAGCAGGAGTGTCAGGAAGATTGACCTGAGGAGTTGGGGCGGTTGGAAGGACATGTGTGATAGAAGCAGAGGCCCCATCAGCTGTCGTCGGAGGCAGTGCGCTGCTGGGAGCAACTGGGAGATCCTCCTTCCATAGTAGAGAATCTGCTGGAGTACCGCATGCTTCCAAGGCCTGGTTCCAGATCTCGGCAAAAAAGATGTTCTTAATCTCTGGAAGATGTTCTTCGAAGGAGCGCTCATAGTCAGCCTTGGACGCAGCAACACCCTTCTCGTAGGCCGCAGTATAGCCGTCCAGAATGGTCTTGTGCGCCTTCTCCAGCTCAGTATTCCTCGCTGACAGTTTTGTGTTCAGGGACTCCTTCTCATCCTCGAAGGACTTCCTCGCAAGGTCGAACGTCCTTGTCTTGGAATCCAGTTCAGAGTGGACAGCGGCCAGAGCCTTCTCCTTTTCGGACTCAGTCTTGCCCAGCACGCCTTTCAGTCTGGCCACTTCGGCCTTGGAAGTCCCAGCCTCTCTGCGGGCCTCGATCAGGCTCTTCTTGTCCTCCTCGCGCATCTGCCTCAGACTTAGGACGCTCTCAGATGCAGCCTTCAGCTCGGTCTGAAGGGGGACAATGCGCGAATCAAGTTCGGCAGAGACTTGAAGGGCCTGCTCAGAGGAAAGTCATGAGAAAACATCCATGAGACGGTTGAAACAATCGACAAAGATCAAAGCAGAAATCAAAAAGCAGTTACCTTGATTGCATAAACCAGTGAACGGCAGGACAGCTCCGCCGCGGATTTGTTCTGCTCATCAACCATGTCAGCAGGCAGCATCAGAGCGCGACAAAGCCCACGAGCGGCGTCCCCATGGAAAATCTTGGCACCCATCGGAATGGGGGTCCCATCATCTTTCAAGATCTCAGGCGCCCATCGCCCAGCAACACTGATAGCAGCATCAGTAGCAGCCACCTGCTTCTCGGCTATAAAAGCCCCTTCGCCCCTCGTCTTCTTAGAGGCATCAGGGTCCGTTGGTGGATCTACCGCGTGCTTTGGAGTAGTGCGCGGCGGCAGGACAGCCGCTGCCGGGACCGTCAATTGAGGCTGAGAAGGAGTGGGAGGAATTGCTTCGGTAGTAGTCCATGGGACTGACGCATCACCACCGGCTTGGGTTGCTCCAGGCGGCGGAGTGAGCGAGCGCCCCCTCAGAGTCCTGCTCCCTTCTCGGACCCTCCTAGCGATCTCGGCGAGTGGATAAGCAGACATGTCGCTTCTTTCACCTGTCAGGGAAGGTTGGTCTTCCCAGTCACGCAACAGCTGTCTCTGGTCAAGTTCAAACCTGTGCGGCTCCCGTGAAGATGGACCCGCAGCAAATGGATCTGCAGCAGCATTCCCGGTAGTCCGAGGAGCTATGTCCCACCGGTCGATAACGGTGACCTCGTCGCTCTCAGTACTCTCCTCAGCAGTAGCACTTCCAGAGCTATCTTCTTATTCTTCTTCTTCCTCTTCCTCTTCCTCTTCCTCTTCCTCTTCCTCCTCTCCAGTAATGTCAGCCGCAGGAGGGGCACACGCAAGAGGAGCAGATGCAACGGGTACAGTGGGCAGAGGAGGAAGTCCAAAATCCGCGGGTCGTCGTTTGCCGCGATATCCCCTGTAGTGCGGGGTATAACCTAGGAGTTTGTCGACTGCCATGTCGATTAGTATTCCAGATGGATGTGTGAAGCGAATGGCCTTCTCAACCTCCCTTTTTTATAGCGAGAATTGTGCAAGGAATTCCGGTTGACGAAAGGATTTGCGGAACCGTAAAGACAAAATAGTTAGTGAAGGACATGAAGGAAAAGCAGCGAAAAGATCAGAAAGCAAAAGGTAGAGGACTAACGAGGGGCCCCGTCTCTGCGAAGGACCGGATAATCCCTACTCGAGCCTGGGGGGAACTCCCAGTTCCCAGTAACAATCAAGTAGTCATCATCGTCCCCCTTTGTGGAGTCGAGGAGCCAATCGACCAGCTTCATCCTATCTGTGCGGTGCTTCAAGTAGTATGTAACAACTTCGCCGCGAGTATGGCTGACGATGTAGTTGTACAGAATCTCAAAAATAGTCATCCTCGAATCCGTGATTTGGTTCAAGGCAGCAACCCCCATTACACAGCGAACTGTGTTGGCGGCCACCTACATCAGCGTGAGGTTCAAGAAAGAAAGGAAGCTTCGGAGAAGGGGATGCTGGGGGAAGTAGACACCACCCTCCACGATATGAATCAGACGAACGTGGAAGGTGTCCTTGTCAGCAGTCGCCCAGTTGTAATCAGGCGGAGCAAGCTCCAGCCACACATCGTTGGGCACTCCGTACACTGCCCTGAAAGTTTCAAGGCCTTCGGGAGTGTCGACGAGGGTCCTGAAGAAACCCATAGCAGAGGATGTGACTTACGTAAAAAAGAAAGGCGAAGGAGGAGGTTGCAGGGAAATTAGGGTTCAGAAAATGCGGAGAAGACAAGAGGCGAGTGATTTTTGAATATTCTACAAAGGCAAGCTTTTATAATGCGCGTCCGCACGTCTCCCGGAGCAGCGTCACGCGTGGGACAATCATTCCCAACGGTCGCTTCTACCTCGCGCAGAGTGCATGGAGCCCAACTAGTAAATGCGCATTTATTGAGGCACCTCTTCAAAGGAATGACGGTTGGCCTTATCCGATAATGAGAATGACAGCGTTTTGAAGACTCTTAAAGATTCAGAGCTCTGCCTACTCCTGTTGTGCGGCTGAAGCAGCCAGAGCTAGGGGGCAATTGTGGTAGGGTATTCCAAGATCTGCCACGTGTCAAAGTCACAACCGCAAAAACCAGCTCCAGCACGGATACAAACCGCCACGTCACCAGCACCTGCGCTGTGCGGGTGAAGTCCGCTCTGCACGGCCATACTTCCCCGCTGTGCGGGGTCACGTCATCTAGTACAACACGTGTCGGACCAGATCTGGTACAGCCAAACACGTGTCCCAGTAAGGCCCGATGGACGGATTAGGTCTGATCCGTGTGACCGACATCCGTCTGCGCGGCATCCAGTAATATAGCACGGAAGGACAGGCAGACAATAAGTACACGCGTCAGTCTACCAAAAGGCGGCGATCCGAGTAGGAACTCGTTCCCAGTGAGAAACTGGGGGCCCGGAAGGCACAGTATTTAAGAACACTTCACTCACCCGAGAGAGGTACGTGCTATTTGGCTCTCAGAACCTCTTGTGCTTTGAGTTTACAATTCTTTTTCGATAAAGGACTAACTTAGTCATCAGAGTGCCTTCCGGCCGTCAGAGGCGGGATGTCTTCTGACTGTTTTCTCTGAGCGCAGGTCTAGATACCTTAGAACGAGCTAGCACAGGCAATCAGTACACCCGAAAACTTACCGTTTACAGGCGAGTAAAAAGTAAGCATTTTTTAGTCTAGCACAATTACTAAATTGTCAATGCAAAAACATAGATTTAGGTGACCTTTCTATTACACTATAAACAAATATTTTTTTATTTCAACAATATACAAAATTTGTTTGCAAGTCATTTTCAAAGTGGGAATCCAAAATCTCTCTTTCAAGAATCGAACGAAAATGGAGGCTTCAACAGATCATAAGGTGCCCACAAAGCATCCAACGGGCATGGCCGGTTGGCGTCGAGTCGGGCCCAGGGTTTCCCTTTCCCACTCCAATGCAACAGGCTCACCGGACCCGGATGCAAGTTCCGGCAAAGTCCCCGGAAGTTATCGCCGCCGAGTCCGTGCTGGTTCCACCTGTGATCCACCGGAGCTATGTTTCCGGCGAAAACGAGTAGAAAAGGTGGCAAGGAACCGAGCTCGTAAATTCGCATTCGCTTTTGAAGCTCCATCCACTCTTCGATCTTCGTTGTGTAGTCTCCGGCTCGCCACCGGAAGAGATCGATCACCATTACTCCTGTGTTTATTGAAACCATAAGGATTCAGTTGTAGAATTTTGTTTGGCATTTACGAAATTCAAAGCTGAGTTTGGATATACGCTCTAAATGGATAGTTTTTATTTAATATTTTTATATTGTAAATTTCCATAAATTAATGCTTTATCTCGATGAAAAATTTCAAAAAAAAAACACAAAAAATTGAATCATAGTCTTAAAAATTAAAAATAAAGAAAAATAATTCAAAATTATTAATCTGTTTTGAAATATTTCTCTCTTTCATGATTTTTTATAGATTTCAGTTGTAATTTATTAGTTTTTAGATTCATTTCATCAAGACAAGCTAATATTCACAAGAATTTTAAACAAAACTAACAAATATGAAAAA
The DNA here is from genome assembly GCA_002855965.1 of Monotropa hypopitys. Taxonomy (NCBI): domain Eukaryota; kingdom Viridiplantae; phylum Streptophyta; class Magnoliopsida; order Ericales; family Ericaceae; genus Monotropa; species Monotropa hypopitys. Next base: position 9 of record NMUG010005828.1, on the reverse strand, counting down.
CATATGAAT
>NMUG010005827.1:0-12906 GCA_002855965.1 Monotropa hypopitys | reverse complement strand
AGAGTTGGGAGTCATTTAAAAAGGCAAGGTATGAGAATAGTGGCAAATCTTGAGGTAGTAATTTCAAAAGTGGTGATTCCAAATCAAAATTTGATAAAGGAGGAGTGGAAGAGGAAATAGAAGTCAAGGGAGTGGTTGGAGTGGTAAGCAAGAGGAAAGTGTTAACCAGAAGTCAGGGACTAGTAGTAGAGGATTTTCGAGGAGATGCTTCAAGGTGAGTCACTAGATCACATGGCTAGGGATTGTACTTCTGGAAGTAGCTGGGTAAAATGTTTCAAATGTGGAGGAATGAGACACAAGGCTTATTAGTGTCCTCAGTAGAAGACTCAGTTACCAACCATATCTGTAGGGAGTACAACAGGAGGGGCTAACAAGGGTATAGTCGGTTAGGCTTATCATGGTAGGGTGTTTGTATTGGATCGTCAGACAGCTCAAACCAATCCAAACATGATGCAAGGTACTATTTGTGTATGTGATACTTATGCATGTTTTCTTATTGATTCAGGTGCTATATATTCATTCGTATATATTTTATTTGGTTCATGTATGGGCGAGGAAATTTGCATGATAGATCACACCTTATTTGTGTCAACACTAGTGGGGGATGTCATTAAATTGGAGTCGCATTATCCAAATTGTGGTGTGTTAGTGGGAGGCGAGGCGCTAGTAGTAGATCTTATACCCTTGGCTATGTTAGAGTTAGATGTGATTCTGGGAATGGATTTTCTGTCTTTGTATTTTGTGATAATTGATTGTGTATGAAAGAAGGTGTTATTCATAATTCCGGGTAAGCCAAAATTAAAAATTTGTGGGGATAGACTAGAATTTCCTAGTTGTACTATTTCATCCTTCTAGGCCGTGTCTTTGTTGAGGAAAGGGTGTGAGGGATTTTTAGCTTATGTGGTGGACACAGAAAAGAGTAATAATAATCTTGCGGACATACCTATTGTTAGATAGTTTCAGAATGCATTTCCTGATGAGTTGCCTAGAGTTGTGCCGGATAGGGAGATCGAGTTCACAATGGAGTTAGTCCGAGGTATGAATCCTATTTCTATTACTCCTTATAGGATGGTGCATGTGGAGATATATGAATTAAAAATTCAATTGAGGTAATTGATTGATAAAGGTTTTATTAGACCTAATATGTTCCCGTGGAGAGCCCCCGTGTTATTTGTGAAAAAGAAGGATGGATCGATGAGGATGTGTATAGACTATAGGCAATTGAACAAGATGGTGGTAAGAAATAAATACCCATTCCCTAGAATTGATGATCTTAGTGACCAACTTCAGGGAGCTTCGATATTTTCGAAAATTGAGTTGAGGTCGGGGTATCACTAACAGAAAGTGAGGGATTGTGATATGGCAAAGATGGTGTTTAGAACGAGGTATGGGTATTATGATTTTCTTGTTATGCCATTTGGGTTGACTAATGCACTGACAGTTTTTATGGACTTGATGAATAGGGTCCTTTATCTTTACTTAGACTCCTTCATGATTGTTTTTATTGATGATATATTTGTATATTCTCGGTCTCGGGTGGAGAATGAGGATTATTTGATGTTAGTTTTGCAGAAAATTGAGGGAAAAGAAATTATACGAGAAGCTTAATAAATGTGAGTTTTGGTTGGATAGGGTGACTTTCTTGGGTTCTGTCATTTCTAAAGAGGGTATTTGTGTTGACCCTAAGAAGATTGAAGTTGTAGCAACTTGGGAGAGGCCAACTAATGCCACAGAAATTCGTAGCATTTTGGGTTTGGCGGGTTATTATCGATGGTTCATTGATGGTTTCTCATCCATAGCTATGCCTATGACTAGGTTGACCAGGAAGGGTGTAAAATTTGAGTGGTCTGATGATTGCGAGAGTAGCTATTTGGAGCTTAAAAATAGGTTAGTGTTTGCACCTGTTTTGACCATTGGGTACTAAGGATTTAGTAATATATAGTGATGCTTCACTTCATATTTTGGGTTGTGTGTTAATACAGAGGGGTCGAGTGATTACTTATGCATCTAGATAGTTGAAGAATCATAAGAGAAACTATCGTACACATGACCTTGAGTTGGTAGTTATTGTATTTGAACTTAAACTTTGGAGACATTATTTGCATGGGGTCTCGTGTGAGATATCTTCAGATCATCAGAGTTTAAAGTATTTGTTCACTCAGACAGATTTGAATTCGAGGCAACGTAGATGGATAGAGTTGATAAAGGATTATGATTGTAGTATTCATTATTGTCACGACCCATTCCAGAATATAATAAAAATATATAAACCGGCAACGGATACGTGACTAAACAACGCATCAAACCCAAACCCAAATGATAGAATTAAAACTATGTCACTGAACCAACAATAATAATATTGCAGTGGAAGTACTAAAACTGAAATCCCAAAGTAAAACTCCAAGTCTGAAACAATAGTACTAAAACTATCATAGGTCTAACTGCCACAAAACAAAAACTCAAACAACTCTCTATAATACTAAACCACGAGTGAACAAAAGAGAACTCCAAAAAAGGGGCACTACCAAATACTCTCTCTAGCAGAAAATCCTCTTGGCATGGGCTTGCAGGTGAACCAGCTAATCTCCCTGACCTGGATATAAATTTCAAAACAAACAAGCAAAGAATATCCAGGAGTGTCAGATACAACAATCATATATGCACTTTGATATGCAAGTAAAAACAACAGTGAACAAGTAAGGAACAAGTAAACACATAAACAAGGGGTGGTGTCTCTCCCCAACTATCACATAAACGTGCAAAGGTAGCTGATAAAGAACCCAAAGAGGGGTGGAGCCTCTCCCCACGTATCACGTAATCATACATCAGTTCATATATTCATGTTATTCGTACCCATAGTACCTTTCTCATTTAAATTATTGATATGTCAATTCTCTTCTCAAACTTTCTTCATATTAAGCAAGGGCAAATAAATCAAGCCCAGACCCCCACAACTCTGCCTAACAGCTTATCAAAGGCATGCCCAAGGTCAATTCATGTACTTACCCCTATATCTCAGCCTAACAACTCATTAGAGTACGCCTAGGGTAATTCATAACTCTCTCTTCTCAATACCCCTATCTCTCAGCCTAACAAATCATTAGAGTATGCACAGGGTAATTCATAATTTTCTAATCTTAATACCCCCCTCTCTCGGCCTAACAACTCATTAGAGTATACCCAGGGTAATCCCACTTTACATTCTTATAATTTTACAAGTTATATTTCCATTGTACTTCTTTTCTAAATAATATCAAAGTCAAATGTACATGCTCTTCAACATATTATAAAAGATTTACTAATCATGCCCAATGCATCAATAACACCCCACTTCCAATTACTAACCATGCCAAATGCATCCACAAAACACATACTTTCTTTCATACTCACGCTTGCATGCAAGTAAGATAAAACAAGTAACATAGCATGCAACTCCCACCCACACATCGAATAAACAGGTATAACAAGTATATACAACTCATCTAACAATCAAAGCACATATATAGAAGGGCATCTACACACTCACCAAGTTGTGTTCTTCAAGGAATGAATTTACTGAATTGCTTTAGAGGACTCTGACACATCTTCTGTGATAACATTATAAAAATGTATAAATAACTCTTCTCAATCACTAAGTACTACTTAAGTACTTCAATTTTATAAATTCTAGATTTCTTTAGGTCTCCCTAAGTCTGCCCACTCTTTAATTGAAGTCTAAAATCAGTTTAGGATCAACCTATAACCAACCCCAACTTTTCCTCAACAACTCTTCAAGATGGTACAAGGCCGGTACAGGACCGGTATACCGCCCGGCATGCCGGTTAGTGTAATTTTCCCTTCTTTACAATAACCAAAACTCACTGTCCATTTTTGCCAAAAACCGGTATGAGTCCGGTATGCTGCCTGGTATGCCGGGCGGCATACCGATGGCTTACCGGTTAAAACATCTCTCTGTATCTCCCAAATTTTCACTTGCAGGCGAGGCCGGTATGGGATCCGGTATACCGTCCACTACCTTCTCACCACTGATTTTTAATTCTTTCTCACCCGGAATTCTAAATAAAACTTTTTTATTCAAACAATCAATCATGGCATGATGTGCTGACAGAAAATCCATCCCCAAAATAATGTCAAAGTCTAACATCGACAGAGGCACTAAGTCAACCAATAACTTCTTATCTCCCACCTCAAAATCACAATTCGAATAACTCAAATTTACTCTAACAGTCTTCCCCATGGGTGTAGAGATAGCCAAAGTATAGGGCAAGACCACAGAAGGTCTACTAATCATACGACTAAAAGTGTCTGATATAAAAGAATGAGTAGACTTTGAATCGAGGAGAACTCGAGCATAGAAACCTGGTATGAGAAAAGTACCTGTTACCACATCTGGAGATGCATCTACCCCCTGACATGTCACTACAAAAACTCTCCCTAGCACCCAGTCCACGACCCTAACCCACTGCTGTACTTCCCACTAATGAAGTTGTAGAACCACGAGGCTTGGTACATTGTGGCACTTTGTGTCCCATCTCCCCACAAGAATAACACTTCACTTACTGCATTCCTGCATCCTTCACCGGACACTGTCGAATCATATGACCCTCTCATCCACACTTGAAACAACGACGATCACCACTCTGCACACTGGCCCCCGAATACTGGTTGTCGCTCTGACTGCTCTTCCCTTTCTATCAATTGCCCTGGGACTTGGAACCACAATGTCCCTTGTTGTAGAAAGTCTTCCCTTCGCTCCCCTTAGCATAGCCACCCTCACTGGTAGCCTTTCCCGATCAACTGCCACTCGTCTTTCCTCTCTTAGCACAGTGATCAAACATAGTCTGCACATCTTTCCCGATCATCCTGGCCATTTCCACCAAATCATCATAATCCTTCTCCCTGAATGACATCAAGCGCGTCACAATATTGGGGATCAATCCCCCACGAAACCTATTACAACGCTTTGCATCAGTGTTCACGAGCTCTACTGCATATCGTGACAAAGCGACAAACTTTGCCTCATACTCGGTCACATTCATATTTCCCTGCTTCAAATATAGGAATACATTCTCCTGCTTAGTCCGGTAGCTTTCCGGATAGTACTGGTCGTTGAACTCTTTGACAAATAAATCCCAAGTGATGACCCTAGGAACCCCTCCCTCTTCAACCGTCGTAAACTGACGGCTATAAGCCTCCCACCAGATTAGGGCCTCGCCCTTCAAATTGAAGGTCGCTAGATTGACCTTCTGCTCATCTGATACTCCCATAGTCTGCAAAACTCTCTCTACTTCCTTCAGCCACTCCTCTGCTAATGCTGGGGACACAGTCCCCTCAAACTCTGCTGGATATAGCCTACGAAACCACTCAAGCAAGCCTTGTAACACTCCGGAAATTTTAGTTATTTTTTCCTCTGTTTCAAAAAAAAATAATGATTATAATTAATTAAATCTTTCTTGGGATTTAATTTTAGTATCGTTTGGTTCCCCGCGGCTCGTATTTTATTCTACCGATCCTGTCTGAGTGAGGCAAGTCTTGGTTTGTGGGGTTTTGTGTTCTGAGTGCGGGCAAGTCATTGTGGTGGAATTCGGGTTGCGTATTGGCCCTTGGGGTTTGTTCGAAAGTTTGTGGGTTATTTGATTTTTATTTAAATCAATTAAGTTAATTAATTAACAAAAAATAATAACAAAAAAAGAGTCATGTCTGTAGCCCTCTCGTAAAAACCCTTATACAGAACCTTCCCCTATTCTTTTCCCTCCTGAACCATTTTTGCGCCGCACTCTCATCCCTCTCCCTCACTCTCCCCGGCGCACATCCCTCCTCCCTCACTCTCCCCGGCGACACCATTTCCCCTACCTCCAAAACCTGTACCCCGTAGCAGTCCCCCCCGTATCCCACCATGGCTGGCGACGCGAGAGAGAAGGTGAGAGAGAGGCAGTGTGCGGCGGTCGCGTAGTGGTTCAGGCGGGTTGGCGCCGGAGCAAAGAGGCGACAGAGAGGGTTCAGTAGGAGAGGAGCACCGAGAGAGGGTTAGCATGGGCTAGTGGGTGTGGACGGCGGTGTTGGTGGTGCAGCGGTGGTCTGCGCAGTCGGCGCAGGAGGTTCTGGCGCAGCAGGGGGCGACGGGCGGTGGTTCAGTGGTTGTGGCACAGCTGCGACTGGCATTGCACGACTGCAGCTGGCAGTGTGCGGCTACGACGCGTTTGTGCGTGGTGACGCGGTAGCCCGGGCTTGAGTTCGCGGTTCGTGACAAAGGAGCGTCGACGACTATGCAAGGTCACTATTCGTTTGATTCTTATATACGAGTTTATTGTATGCGACACTGTACGTTTGCGGGCACCTGTTTAACTGTAGTTGGTTGTGCGTGCAGGGGGGTCGACTGTATTGAATCCACTCACGTCGATTGTTGATTGTTCTTTGGGTTTCGTAGGAAAGCGCCTTAACGAACGACGATGAGCGGTGTCGCACGATGATTGATACATCGTATCAATGGGTAAGCTTCTATCCTTCTTGTTTCAGTGTTTTAAATCGTTCGCCGTCGATTATTGATTGTTGGTTGAATTCTGGGTGCCAGCCCAAGTGAGCGGCGATATTCAGTGACGCGCAACGTTCAAGGCTTCGACCACCGCTTGTGGTCGCATCGGTAGGTATACCTCGCACTCCTTTTAATTCTCGCAAAATCTAGATTGGAAATTTACGTTGTAGGAGGTGTGGATAGATTCCTGTTGTTGTTGTTGGCGCCTTAGTGCGGTTCTCCTATTTTGGGCAGGTTCATGCTGAAATTTCTAACAAATCCAGTGTTGGCGATTGTTTCAGAAACTCCAATTGAGGTAGAGTTTTCTATCCCTCTTGTTTGTACTATTGGTGTTGTACTTCCTTCTCGTTCGTTTTTATGAAAGTCTGTCAAGTTTCGTATATTTGTAAAATTAGTATCAAAGTGTTGTCGTTCACTAAAATTGGCCGCATTGAGTTTTGAATAGGGTCGTTGTGTTCTCCCTAGGACGTTGGTTGTTCGATTCCGAGTTCGATTGTGAAAAACCCTAATTCTTGTTAAAAATCCGTCGTTGTCGTTTTATGAAATCAAATTGGGGATATTGGTTTGTTTTGGACGTTCTCGGATAGTTGTGGGTCAAATGGTATTTGACATGTTTTTTGCAATGAATCGAACAAATGGAACGTTTTGGAAATAAACGGAAGTGTAATGGAACGATTTGTGAATAAACGACATATTTTGTGAAATGAACGGAAATGTTTTGGAAATGAACATTTTGTGAATAAACGGAATCGGTTTGGAAAGAAAGTCACATTGTTTAGTTGATACGTCTACTAGGAGGTGTTGCCCTAGGTCTTACGGAATGATTGAAGGAAATGATAAAATGTGACACGTGACTCTTTACGAGGAGACTGTTTACTCTATACGAGGATTGGATACTAAAGAGTGGCTATTCACTCGGGTTGCTTACCTTGTGTCATTGTTTGGAGTGGAACACGACATTGCGCAATGGAGGTTTGACTGGACCTTCCCGCTGAGCTGGGGAAAATAGGAACTACACGATAAGGGGTTGACGAGCCCTGATGCAGAACTAGCCGATACTCGATGGATTGTGATTGATATTTTCCTTGCTCCTACTAGAAGGCATGGAAGTGGAATACACGTGATACTTGGAACGTAAAACGGAATTGGAACACGTTTGTATAATGGAAAACGAGTCTTTTATTTAGTGTGAGTCGATACTTGACACGATTCTCTTTGGCCTTGTCTAGGCAACAGTTTGATAGATGTTGGACGTGTGATACTTCTCTTTTGAGTCTTGGTCAGACACGGTGCTTTACTACTTTTCTTTACGACGAGTCAAATGTGGAATTTAAAAAGAAAAGGAAATGATTTACTTTAATGAGATCCTTAGCATTGCATCATTTACATTTTTTGCAATGTCACTCACGTGCACTCCAGTAGTATAGACGTTTGGAGATGGATTATCTCTACCAGGCGGTCGTGCCTGACCCTCTACTTTTGTAGGACCTTTCCTCCTTGACTTGGAGTGGCTGCGGGATCCTTTACTGGACTTGAGGCTGGACCGGACTGTAGTGATAGGTTGTCTTTACTTTCAGTGTTGTACTTTCTTTTCTTTACTGTTGGCCGCTTTGTTCGAGATTATCATATAAAATCCCATTTGGCCCTTTCTCTTTTAGTTGATGCACTATTGTACTGGGTTATGTTATAAAACCCTATTTGAATCATTTATATGTATTTCATTTCAACAAAGCATATGATGTAATAAGTAGTGTAATGGGTAGTGTGTGTGATAGATAGTTCTTTACCTTTTTGTTTGGATACTCGTTACCTACATTTAACACTTCTCAAAAACAAATATGTCTCAAAATTTGGGAGTGTTACAAGCCTATTCCTGCTGCTCCCTCTCGCTAATTTGTTTGCCATAATATGAAGGCGGTCTGATTTTCAAGAAACTGAGTCATCGCTGCCTCCATCCTATTCTCAGGAACAACTGGAGGTGGATTCCCCGGTGCAGGAGGCTGATTAACCTCTCCTTCTGCATGTCCGGTAGAAGACACATCCTCAACATTCTCCATTATACTTGCCTATTTGCAAATAGATTCTTTAGAAATCAACAATACCCATAACATACAACACATATCATATCATGATAAAGTGCAAAAATCATACAATACCTAAGTGTCCAAAGCCTTATGGTTCACTTTCCAAGCCATGCCTTTCATCGGTTCTTAAACCTTCAAATATACTCTTCCATCGTATTAATTTCTAACTCCTCAATCCAACCCAAACTCGGTATTCCGATATATCATGCTTTTCTATTTAACTTCCCAAGACTTCCCATTTGAAAATACGTTGATCAGGCGTTTTTTAAATTGAATTTCAAGGTAGTTGCATGGGTGTCAAAGTAACATACATAATAATCCCGGAATATACACACTCTCAACCCATTCTAACTCTCACCTCAAGTCCTCATGCACTCTTGACTCCAGAATCTAATAACCTAGAGCTCTGATACCAAGCTGTCATGACCCATTCTAGAATATAATAAAAATATATAAACCGGCAACGGATACGTGACTAAACAAGCATCAAAACCAAACCCAAGTGATAGAAATACAACTATCTCACTGAACCAACAATAATAATATCGCAGCGAAAGTACTAAAACTGAAATCCCAAAGTAAAACTCCAAGTCTAAAATAGTAGTACTAAAACTATCATAGGTCTAACTACCACAAAACAAAAACTCAAACAACTCTCCATAATACTAAACCACGAGTGAACAAAAGAGAACTCCAAAAAAGGAGCACTACCAAATACTCTCTCTAGCAGAAAATCCTCTTGGCATGGGCTTGCAGGTGAACCAGCTAATCTCCCTGACCTAGATATAAATTGCAAAACAAATAATCAAAGAATATCCAGGAGTGTCAGATACAACAATCATATATGCACTTTGATATGTAAGTAAAAACAACAGTGAACAAGTAAGGAACAAGTAAACACATAAACAAGGGGTGGTGTATCTCCCCAACTATCACATAAACGTGCAAAGGTAGCTGATAAAGAACCCAAAAAGGGGTGGAGCCTCTCCCCACGTATCACGTAATCATACATCAGTTCATATATTCATGTTATTCGTACCCATAGTACCTTTCTCATTTAAATTATTGATATGTCAATTCTCTTCTCAAACTTTCTTCATATTAAGCAAGGGCAAATAAATCAAGCCCAAACCCCCATAACTCTGCCTAACAGCTTATCAAAGATATGCCCAGGGTCAATTCATGTACTTACCCCTATATCTCGGCCTGACGACTCATTACAGTACGCCCAGGGTAATTCATAACTCTCTGTTCTCAATACCCATATCTCTCAGCCTAACAACTCATTAGAGTATGTCCAGGGTAATTCATAATTTTCTAATCTTAATACCCATCTCTCTCGACCTAACAACTCATTAGAGTATACCCAGGGTAATCCCACTTTACATTCTTATAATTTTACAAGTTATATTTCCATTGTACTTCTCTTCTAAATAATATCAAAGTCAAATGCACATGGTCTTCAACATATGATAAAAGATTTACTAATCATGCCCAATGCATCAATAACACCCCACTTCCAATTACTAACCATGCCAAATGCATCCACAAAACACATACTTTCTTTCATACTCATGCTTGCATGCAAGTAAGATAAAACAAGTAACATAGCATGCAACTCCCACCCACACATCGAATAAACATGTATAACAAGTATATACAACTCATCTAACCATCAAAACACATATACAGAAGGGCATCTACACACTCACCAAGATGTGTTATTCAATGAATGAATTTATTGAATCGATTTAGAGGATTCTGGCACGTCTCCCGTGATAACATTATAAAAATGTATAAATAACTCTTCTCAATCACTAAGTACTACTTAAGTACTATTGTTTGGAATTTTATAGAGATGTGGTAATACCATGATTAAGATTTATGGTTGGAATTTTGAGAAGTTGGAATTAATTGGTTGCACTCCATATCATTGAGACTGATTATTTTAGCTCTAGTGGTATGAGGTGTGACACGAGTCTAGTGCAAATTGCCAGGCAAACTTTTTTAAACAGACCGAGTCTATACATACCGAGATAAGATGTAGAGTGTTGAACTCGACTCGTTTACTAAACAAGTTCAAATTCGACTCAATTACTAAACGAGTCTCATTGAATCTTAACAAGACTCAACGAGCTAAACTCACAAACAACTAGATTCGTTTACACCCTTGTCACCAACAAAACAAGCCGTTACCGGATCTAAATATGGGTTGAATTGCCCTCGGGGCATAGCTCAGTTGATCAAAGGCTAGAGTGGTGAAATTCCATCCTTGCTAGGGACCACAAGTTGGGGGTTTTGAATTCCGTTTGGTTCTGTAGCTAGGTGTGGATTTGGCTCCCTTGTGTGTTGACATAGTGTATAGAAAGTCCTGAATCCTAGACCAATTGAGAGACATTCCGCGATTTACATTCTCCACTAAGCTCTAGGGGCGGGGCAACGGGGGCCTCGGGGTTGTGGGTCAACCTTTAAATATGGGTTGAATCCATTTTTTCAAGATGAAGTGAACAAAAAAGGGAATAGCTAGTGGCGAATTCTTCCATTAAGTGCACTTTAAACTATCACACTTTAGAAAAAAAATACTACTTAGTAACATCTGGTCCCCTTAAATTATCACACTTTTTTTTGAAATTACTCTGTTAATTATAACAACTCCACACTAAACCATTTAAAGTATTTAAACTTGACATTAGCACTATAATGTTTAGAAAACTAATTAAATTACTCCATGAGTTAGGGCCACAAATGAGGGACCAGGAGATAGCGTGAAGGTGCATTACATCTATGCCTCACCATTTAGCCTATGGGCCCGAAGCCCGACCCGACCCCGCCCGATCCGCTAGGGCAAAGCCTGGCCCGGGCCCGTATAGTGGGCGAGCCTGGGCAGACCCGAATAAAATATGGGCGGGCCTGAGCTTCACCTAAAAGTCTGGGCCCGGCCCGGAAGCCCGAGCCCAAGAGCCCGGGAGCTCGAGCCCGAACAAAAAATAAAATAGTTTTTTTAACTACTGTTTTTTACAACTGTGCGGGGGTAAAAATGAGCTTACTTCCCTCGCCTGTAAACGGTTGCTTTGCTGGTTATCTGATTCTTTATGCTATTTCACTCTCACCAAACATGTTCCTGCGCTCAAAGAGAAATGGTCAGAAGATCTCCTGCCTCTAGCGGCCGGAAGGCTCTCCGATGATTAATTTAGTCTTTTATCGAAGATGAACTGAGAGCTGAGAGCGCAAGAGTATGAGAGCAAAATAGCATGTACCGTTCTCCGGTGTTGAACTCCTGCTTTTTATACTCAGTCTTCCAGGTCCCCAGCTTCTCGCTGGGAACGAGGTCTTCCTCGGACATGTCGCTTGTTCTTCTTGGGCAGAGCGCTGGTCTGCCACGTTCTTGGCCAGACCTGCAGGTCTGCACGCCTTTTTACTGTCATCAGGTACTGGACTTTGTCTTGGGAAGGGAAAGTCTGACACGCGTGCTGTCGCGCCGCCTATCGGTCGACTGACACGTGTACTTCTTGTCTGCCACCCCTTTCGTACTATTTTTACTGGATGACGTGTATGTAAATGTCGGCCACTCAGGGCCAACCTAATCCGCACAGCGGGCCTTGCTGGGGTACGTGCCTGGCTGTACCAGATTTGGTCCGACACGTACCGTTACTAGGTAAAATAACCACGTACTGCGGGATGTCTGTCCGTACAGGACTGGCCTAATCCGCGCAGCACAGGTTGCTGCTGACATGGCACTTTGATCCGCTGCGGGAACGGATCTGTGCGGCGCTTTACTTGCTTGTGCGGGCAAACTGATTTTACCCTACCACAATTGCCCCCTAGCTCAGCAGAAGTGAGCAGAGCTCTGAATCTTCTAAACGCTGTCGTTCCAATAACTGAATAAGGCCAAACTGCCAAAACTAAAGCGGCGCCCAAATTAATGCGCATTTACTGACTGGGACCCGGACACTCTGCGCGAGGCAGAATGTGACCGATGGGAATGATGGTCGCGTGCGTGCCGCCGCTTTGGGAAACGTGCGGGCGCGCACTATAAGAGAGACCCTTTGCCAAAATTTGAAAATCACTTCGTCTTCTTCGCCCTCTTTGCGTCTGCCCTGAACCTAGAGCCTTCTAAGTCTTGAGTCTTTTCTCTTCCTCCTTTCCTTTCTTGCGTAAGTACCTCTCTGCAATGGGTTTTTTCAGATCCTTGGTAGATACACCTGAGGGACTCAAAGCCTTTAGGGCTGAGTATGGGATCCCGGACGATGTCTGGATAGAGCTGGCCTCCCCTGGTTATGACCGGGTAAC
>NMUG010005826.1:0-12907 GCA_002855965.1 Monotropa hypopitys | reverse complement strand
ATAGATTGAGGTTTTGATTCTTGAAATTGATTGTAATTGAAGATTGTAGGAGAGTCTCTATCATGTATATAATGATCCTAGATATTAGAGACACTTTGTCATTGATTAATTTGAGGTTTGGAGGTGTTTGGAGTGAGTTTGGCGAAATTAGGATCATTTTTGGTCGAAAAATCACGAGTTGCAGAAATTGGAGCAGAAGGGAGCTCAACCTTTGGGGTTCCATGGCCAACCGGTTGGGATGGGTTGTGAGTTGGCCAACCGATTGGCCAACCGGTTGGGGGATTGGTTGGGACCGGGCAATGCTAGCCCAACCGGTTGGGAAGTAAGGTTTGACCGGTTGGGAGTGGTTCTGTCCAGAATTTTTGGTTAAGTCCTTGGAAGTTGAAAAATGACTAAATAGGGTCATGTAAGGATAATTCTTGGCACATTAAGGCATGTAATCAATTGATTTATGATTTTCTATTTGATTTCCATTTATAATCGCAATGTGGACTGAAAATTGGATATTGTTTTGACAGGAACACTTGAGAAGGGCAGTGAGGCCTCGCTCAAGGGCAAGGAGAAAATCTCAACAGCGGTATTTGGTGAGTGTATGGTTATGGTATATTGAAAGTACCTTGCATGACTTTTAAAGTTTATGTTTTCCTAGTTTGATTGTTGAATGCATCTTTCACATGTTCTATGCTATGTTGGGTTTGAGATGTAATAGAACCATTCTTTTATGCATGATGAACATTTTTGGATGTTCGCTTCCTGCAGACTACACGTTAGATGTGTGAGTGAGTTGTATTAAATTACATTGGGGGAAAGTATTATATATATGTATATATGCACCTTGGAACGTAAGTTCTTGCAGACTACACGTTAATCGTGGGAGTGAGTTTCTCTGGGTAATATACCCACTATGGAGAGGGGTCATAGCCCAGATTGGGTATCCTTGTGATACATTGGATAAGTGTGCTGAGCACACGAACTATCACATATAGTGATAGCTATTTTGAGAAGGAAAGAGAAAAGAAGTTTTAAAAATGGGCTTCGGCTATATATATATATATATGTAAAAGCATAGGATGCATGGGGTTGGGAGTATGTGTTTAGGGGTTGGACCCTTGTTTCTTGCAAAGTTTCATCCTTGCATATTTTATTTAAAATCTCTTGCAATTGTGAAATCAATATATTCTATTCATACTCTGGTTTCCTTGTATTTTTCTTAAATGCTTGGAAACTAGGTCTTGGAGCTAGCGGTCCACTACATAGCTTGGAGAGATGATTGATGAAGTATAACTTGGATGGATGGCTTTGAGGCATAGCAATGAAGAAGTGGCACTTAGCTAGTGTGCCGGGATGTTAGTTTAGAGGAATTATATTCCTTTGCTATTAGTACTTCTACTTTCCTTTTTAGTACTTTCTCCTTAGAAGCAATTTGGGTACTTATGGTTTTGTTAGAAAAAAAAAAACTATAATGTTGGGTTTCATATCCATACTTGATGTTAGTTTGATGTTTTGTTTAAACTTGTTGACTTTTGGGTTTAAAGGTTGAGAAAATTTTTTATTTCCGCATGATTTTTAGTAAGTTTTGGTGAGGAATGTTACAACTTGGTATCAGAGCTTAGGTTATAGGATTCGTGTAAGGGACCTTGTATGAGAAATCTTATGGTACTTGAGGTGTGAGATTGAGGAATGTGACGTGATGGGTTGAAGTAGTATTTTGAGACTATTGTGTGTGTCATTGACACCTATAAGACTTGCCTCGAAATCTAATTAGAAGGACGCCTGATCAACGTTCCCTTCTAGTGTGAATTCTTGGAGAGTTGAATAGAAAGCACAATATAACAAAATGCTAGGATGTGGTGTTAGGGTGTCAAGTCATGCACGTAACTATTTGAGGTGTGTATCTAGTGTGTGTGTATTTGGCATCTAACTCTTGTTTCTACCGTGTTTGTTTCTTTATGTTGTAATTTTCAGGAAGGCAATGGAACAAAATAATCAAGTTCCGGAAGAGGAGGCAAGTATAAATGGAGGAAATCCTAGGGAAGGTGTTCCACCGGTGATACTGGAAGTCATGAGAATGATGGCAGCTATAGCTTTATTGGCCGAAAATCAGAATGAGTTTATGTAGTGGAGGAATGAATGGAATGAGGAGAGAGGTACAAATACTGGACTACTAGAGAGGTTTAAGAAACTTTGTACGACTGTGTTTGAGGGATCAAATGATCCCAAGATTGCGGATGAATGGCTAAAGGAGGTGGAACAAGTGTTGGATACAATGGGGATTGTAGGGGATCAAAGGGTGGTTTTAGCCACTTTTCTTTTTAAAGGAGAGGCTAGAGATTGGTGGAATTCGGTTAAAAGGGCTGAGGGAGTACCTGCATTTGGATTTGAGCCGGGTGCTCCAAGAGCGATTACTTGGGACAGGTTTATTCAGGTTTTCAATGAACAATTTTATCCTGAGAGTTTCAAATATGAGTATGAGATGGCTTTTACTAACTTGAGGCAGGGGAACATGTCAATGGTGGAATATGAGGCGAAGTTTACAGAGTTGTCTAAGTATGCTCCGGATATGGTAAACACTGAGGAAAAGCGATGTAAAAGGTTTAGAATGGGGTTAGCCAATTTGGTGAGTTCGAGGATGTTGCCTTTTAGAAAGAGAAATTTTGCAGATTTAGTGGATATGGTTAAGAGGATGTGGTCTGATATTCAATCTTTTCGGGCAAGGGAGGAGAATAAGAAAAGACATAGGTTTGACCAAAGTGGAAATTCAAAAGGGAACGGTTTTAAAGGAGGAAATTCTAATTCGGGTTTTAGTAAAAATTGGGGTGGTAGTGGTAATGGGAGTCAAAGGAGTGGGTAGAATGGGAAAAAGGAAGAGAGTGTTAATCGACCTGCAGGGTCTAATGGGAAAGACTTTTCCAAGAAATGTTTCAAGTGTGATTCGCCGAATCACATAGCTAGAGATTTTGACGCAAATGTGATTAAGTATTTTAGATGTGGTGGTTTGGGGCACACGTATTTTTAGTGTGAACAACAACCGATGCAAGGCCAAGCAGTTTCAGTGGGAAGTGCAGCTGGGGGTACGAACAAAAATGCAGCAGGTCAGGCATCACATGGCAGAGTTTTTGCATTGGACAAACAAACGACTCAGGCTAATCTAGACATGGTGACAGGTACTATCCGTATTTATAATATATATGCTCGTTTCTTGATAGACTCGGATGCTACTCATTCTTTTGTATCATCTACCTTTAGCATGCGTATAGGTAAAACATTGTCACTACTTGATCACACACTACTTGTGTCTACACCTATGGGAGATGTACTTGCACTAGATTTTCATTATCCGGGTTGTGATATATGTGTGGAGAAAGAGACTTAGAGGGTAGATTTGATACCTACAACTATGATAGACTTGGATGTAATATTGGGAATGAACTTTTTGTCTACTTATTATGCTACCATAGACTGTGTGAGAAGGGAGGTTCCGGAGAAAGTAGAGGTAAAAATTTTTGGAGACAGAGTGGAGACCCCTAGATGTATTATTTCTTCTATGAAGGCCATGGCGATGTTGAGGAAGGGATGTTTGGGATATTTAGCATATGTGATGGATTTGGAGGGCAAGTCAAGCGAGGTCATTGATATTCCAGTGGTGAGAGAATTCCTTAATGTTTTTCCTGAAGAATTGCAGGGGATAGTACCGGATAGAGAAATTGAGTTTACTATTGAGTTGATACCGGGTACGAGTCCAATCTCGATTGCACCCTATAGAATGGCACCAGCGGAGTTATATGAGCTTAAAGTTCAACTTAAGGAATTGATAGAGAAAGGTTTTGTGAGACCTAGTGTATCACCTTGGGGAGCGCCGATTTTATTTGTGAAGAAAAAGGATGGGACCATGCAGATGTATATAGATTATAGACAGTTAAATAAAGCTACAGTGAGGAACAAATATCCGTTACCTAGAATCGACGATTTATTTGATCAACTTCAAGGGGCTTATGTGTTCTCTAAGATTGATTTACGTTCGTGTTACCATCAATTGAAGGTGAGGTATGTAGATATTGCTAAGACTGCTTTTCGCACTAGATATGGGCATTATGAATTCCTTGTTATGCCTTTTGGGTTAACTAATGCACCTGCGGTATTTATGGATTTGATGAACCGAGTATTTCAACCATATCTAGATTCCTTTGTGATTGTTTTCATTGATGACATTTTGATCTATTCACGGTCTAAGGAAGAACACGAAGAACATTTGAGGTTAGTGTTGCAAAAGTTGAGAGAGAAACAACTTTACGGTAAGTTTAACAAATGTGAGTTCTTATAACGCTCCGCAAATTTTAGCACGATTTGTGCCCATTTTAGAAATTATATCGCTTAGAGTTTCGTCAAAAAGAAGTCCTTGGGAAGAAATCAAGTCCGTTTGATCGTATCAAGTGTGAAAATACCGTTTGGGAATCCTGTTGAACTTAATTGCGTCGCTTGGTTTGGGTCCGGGACACGTTAGGGTGGTTTGGAACCCCCTTTCTGTTAAATTTGCACTTCAGGTGCAGGCTGCATCGGTGCAGCCATGGGGTGCATCAGTGCAGGGAGGCCATCAAGCCTTGCACCGGTGCAAAATCAATGCGTAGAATCTGTGGTCCCTTGAAGCTTCAGTTGCATCGGTGCAACTTTGTGTTGCATCGGTGCAGGTCCCCCTTGCATCGGTGCACAACCGATTCTGAAACCCTCGGATCAAACTTTCCTCTTGGTGCACCGGTGCAGGTCCCAAGTGCACTGGTACAGGCTGTATAATTTTCGCAAGTTCAAAGAGGTTGCACCGATGCAGGTTTTTGGTGCACCGGTGCAACTGCTGTCTGGCAGACAAATTAAGGGTAATTTGGGAAATTCACTTGGGGGTCCTATATATTGGCTCCTTGGTCGATTCTAGGTCATTTCTTGGCCCCATTTCTACAGATTACTCCCTCTCTCTACCTCCCTCTTCTCCTCCTCTCACTTCTCTCCTCCATAGCTCTCCATCCATGGAGATTTGGAGCTTCCGGCCTTCATAAACGTCGACGAGCACGTCGAGGGCATCGCATTGACGGTGACAGTCCACGTATATCCGGTAAGTCATTCTTTCTCTCAAACCCTAGCTCTCAATTCCTTGCTCCTCCATTATAGCTAATGGTGGAACCTTGTAGGTTGCGACGAGAGCTACACGTTGACGGGTTCGGATCGTGTGGACATTTTCTGGCGATTGCTTCGGCAAACGTTCCGGCGATTCTCCGGTGGGTAACTTCTAAATCCTACATTGTATGCATGGGTGTGCGTAATTCCATTCCATGTATCATTGTTTTATCGATTGTTGATCCACTCTGCGTATTCGTATCATTAGTGGTTCGATTCGTTGGTATCGGGTATGTAGTCATGTTGTTGTTATTAAATTGGTTGGCGTTGGGTTAGCCTCGGGAAATAGTGTTAGTCTTGGAATGGTGTACATGTAGAGAGAACAATTTGTGTTGAGAATTATCCTTAAAATGATCTAGGCGCCATGTGTTTGATGAATTGCCCGAGTGGGCCTTGAGGTGAAATTTGGGTGCATCGATTGTATTTAGTCATAGCATGGAACATGGGAAGGGGTATGAGACTCAAATGGAACTTCTTAAGTTGGAATTAATGTGAAGAGAAATGTTTGAGGATGTTCGAATGACGTGGGTTGTCGAGTGGGAAAAATTGTAGTATGTCGACTTAAGTGACCACTCTTGAAATAAAATTGGATTGTCTAAGCTTGAATTGAACATTGTTGAAAGTAAAATGGTGGCTTGCGTGGATAACTCTCCTTGGAGAGGAAATGTGGAAATTGGTGGGAATTGGATTTAGCCATGGGCTTGTCATGAATGGGGTGAACTCGGTAATGCAATGGAAATCACCCAAAATGAAATGAACGGAATGAATGCAATGAATGTCAAATACGGGGATGGATCCTACGAGGACCACCCTTGGATAATCTTGAATCCTCTCAATTAATCCCACCAAGTGAAACATCAATGAAAGAAATGTGAAGAGAGAGTTGTAATGTGATTGATGGCGTACGGAGGATACCATCTTGGGTTTTGGGAGATACTTTGCCCCAATCCATGTGTTGTGATGAAATGGTTTTTGAAAGCTTATGGAGTGAGGAGGTTCTTGCCCTCATGACCAGAATGTGTTGATGGTATCCATCTGGGTAGGAGGGTTCATGCCCTACCCACGGTATTGCCCCTGGGTTAAGGATGGTCGATGCCCTTCCCGGGATTGTACTCTGCGAGGGCGAGTACCCCCGCATGGCTCCTTGTGCCACCCAGCAGTCCTTCATAGCGGGCGTTAGTCTCCATCGTGACTCCCTTGTGTCGCCAAGGGGGAAATATGCGTGTTGAGGAGACGATTGTGGTGTCCTGTGACCTAGCCCTTGTGTGTGGCAGGTAGGACGGTTGCGACCTCCTATTCCGTGTCTCACCAATGTGAGTAAGATGGAAAGGATGATGCCACTTGCTGGCCTAGGCAGGTGGTGGTGATGTTGTGAAGAGTGTTAAAGGAAATGAAAAGCTACCTATGCAACCCAATTATCTTTCAAAGTTAAACAACACCAAAATCCACAATACAGTTATATACTTATCAAAGGAAGTGGAATAGGCAGAGTCGTTGAGGTTCTAATGTATTGTCGGGTTTTGTTGGTTAGTGGTTTGGGGTGTTGGCCTTGGTACAATGGTTCCCTTGGATGATGGGGGACGGTGTGTGCTTGCGGTTGTTGGATTTCTTCTCGAGAGATCGAGATGTGGTTACTTGTTCTCGGTTAAGAGTTAGTGAGGCGGTACGACTTGGTCCCTCATGTGTCGAGCATGGTTTGGGTGACCCTCTATTCTTTGACTTTGGAGATACTCTTAGCCTCACTTCACTTGCGTGTGTGTGTGGGTGTGTTGTACCCTGTTGTTAGCCTTGTTTTACCTTTAGTTTGTTCGATCTAGGTTCGCATGCGCTCGCGCATGCTTTGTAGTCTTTAGCTATTACTGTTACTGAGCTGTGTTCGCTCAGACCCTCCTTTCTTTCTCTTTTCCAGGCTTGTACTGCAGGGTTTCTCTTGCACGGGTTGGTTTGGAGCTTGTGCTAGCAGCTGGTTCCTTTGGAGCTGCGGCCTTGGCTCTCTCGCTGCTGTTGTACTTCTTTTCAGGCTTCAGGTTGTAGCACTGTTGTAGTTGTACTTTCTTTTACAGTTTGTAGTGAGTAGTTCTGTTGTACTCTCTCCCCTTTTGTACTCATTCAGTTTTGTATATTGTATCAAAGGTAATGTAATGAGAACTTCAACTGCGATGCTGCTGTATAATGACTATTAACTCCCCATTGCTTGTGTTTACTTTATTTCAAATTTTTTTTATGTTGGAAATGTTTTACTTAAAAACACGGGGCGTTACAGTTGGTATCAGAGCTTTCGGTTTGAATACCTTTGGACCGTGGAGAGACACCTAGTCTCCATGGGTTCCTAGGTTCATTATGATTGATACGATCATTCTCGTGTGCCTTGGAGCACCGTTTGCCTTGGGTTTGCTTCCTCAGAGTCACTTGTTTTGTTCCGACTCCTCCTTGAGTTGTAGAGTTTTCTTAGATTGTTGGGAGATGAGTGTTATTCCTCCCCGTGAAGCTAGAGATATGTTAGCGGTCGTGCACTGGAGTGCCTGATTTTCTTGAGATTTGTGGTGTAGCTTCCGTTGTTCAGTTGATTTGAGGATTTCTTTGTGGCCTTTTAGGCTTATTCCTTCGTAGGAAGCGGACTCTTGTTATTGTCGTTGTGGCTTTTGAGCCTATCTTCAGTGGCTAATGATGGACTTTATGGTAATCGATTGATTGATTCTTGTTGCTCTCCTAGTAAGGCTAAGGATTTGGAGTGCGTTTGGAAAATCTTTTCTTGATTTCTTGTTCTTGTGGTCGTTGATAAACTCCTTGTGCGATACTCGTGGTAGACGAATGTGATTCCTCTTGACATGGTTGTGTTGATAGCCGTTCTTGCGACTGGGAAGTTGTAGTGCTCTTGCGATTGAGCCTTAAATTCTATATCACTTCGTGACAGTGATTGTTAGAGCTTGTCGTTTGCACCTTTAAAGTTGATTGTCTCTTCGTGGTCGAGTCTTGACTTCCACTCCAGTGATGTGGTAGGCTTCTTGTTGGATACCCTCGTGGTTGATGGTTGTTTTCTTTTGGGATTGATTGGGTCTCCCTAGTGTGTCTAGTCCCTTGTGTGAGTTGTAAAATCTCGGTATGACCTTGCATATGGGATTATGACTAGTAGTTGCTCCTTAATGTGTTAGCATTTCGTGATCTAGGGGTTGTGACCTTCTTAAGAAGTGGTAATACCGTAGTGTGGTAAGACCTTGTTGTGGCAGAGAACATGTGTGGTTCACTTGGGGTGTAAAGTATTCGTGGGTCGGTAGGTTTTCCTTGCGTGTTAGTACCAAGTGGTTGATGTTGGTAGTGTTCTACCCTTGCTTGATGTGAGTGCCAGTTTTGACTTGTGGTTTGAGGTTACTTGAGGATTTGTAATGAACTTAGTACTTTGTGGTTGCGGTTACTTCTTGAGTGAGAGAGAAGAATGAAGAAAGTTAAGCGTGGTACCTTATTCTTATAGCAGCTTTGAGTTTGTGGCTTGAGGTCTTTCGGAAAAGACTGGATTTGTGTAGATCCCTTGACAGTTAGTTGGTTGTTGGTTATTTGAGTTGTGGAACGATTTGGGTGTTAGACTTGTTTTGGGTTACTTTGGGGGTTACTCGGCATAGCATTGCGTATTGTGGCAATTTGGGAAATTGGTTTGAGGTATTGTGTAACTGCTTGGGACTTGAAGATGAGAGTTAGAGTTGCTTTCTCATTTTGGTATGAGGTTATAGGGGGTGAATCGTGATTGGTTGATTTCTTCACTTTGTCTTGGTTACAGAATGTGGTTGGCAGTGTGTCTCTCTTTCTCAGCAATTGAAACTCCTCCTTGCTTAACCTTTGCGGATCAGTGAGTGGATGCCGTTTTTGGTGGCTTATTGACTCTTCGGCTCTTTTGGGTCAGTGTGCGCGTGTGCCTTATCCTGGTCGTTACTAGGATTCCTAGATTCGTGGTCTTGTGCGATTGACCTCTCGTAGTTATCGTCTGGCACTTGGTGGCGATTGCGAAAGCTGTGCGTTAATTGGGAAACCTTCTTGTTCCTTGTTCCCTTCTTGTGGTGTTGTAGTTGGTTTTGACCATCTTCCTTTCTATTGCTCATGGAGTGTCTTCAGTCTCGGCATGTGTTGAGATGGTGATGCATTGTCCTTCTCGTACGTAGAGAATTATCTATCTCGCGGAATCTTGTCGTCAAGAATTATATCCTTGCTTGGAGCGTTGTTGTCTTGCGGGTTGCACTCTTGCATTCGCTCTTGGCCGTCGTGTCTTCGTGCGAATCCGGATTATGTCATATCCATTGGCACCGTGTCTATTTGCGTTCAGACACTTCGATTCTACAATATTGTACCCTGTTAGGGATTTATTCTGAGAGTGTGTATCTATCGAGACACCTTGCCTAAGTCTCAAAATCTGTTTCGTTGTGAGAATGTTTCCTTGTTGGGTGTTGTTGAATTGTGGTGAGACATTTTGACTTCTTTTCTTGTTGCAACGTCTAACTATTGCTTTCGTACCAAAAGTGTTCGTGTTCATTTGCGAAATTAGTAAAGCGTGGGAAAATGGGTACGATTGCATATTGACTTTTAGACTTGGTGTGAGTTTGTACTAAGTCATGTTGTTTGGACTTAACACTTGCATAATTGGTGTGGCGTGTGTGAGTTTTTCTTTGATTGTGTGATGTAGGTGTGACATGTGTGCATCAAATCGAGAAACGCTACCGACCAGGGCATCTCAGGACGATCACCAATATCACACTGTCACCGCACCAGGACGTGTGTGTATTTTGTTGGGTGTTTGGACATTTCATTGCATATGGTATTCAGGTTGGTTGCGAATAACTTAGGAATTGCGGCTTATCGTATCGGCGTATCCTTGGCATGTTCGGAAAGAACGGCGTGCTCTTCGCGTGTTGGCGCATCTTCACGATACAGGTATCCTTGTTTGGTGGCCTTGGCAATTGGCATTTGCGTGCTTGTGGCGTAAACGTGGTGGAGTTTGCGTGTAAATCTCGTTAGAATTGTCCTTTGGTCGACTTTTGGTCCTTAAGCGCGATTCCTCGTATATTTTTTTGTCGATTGCGGATTGTATCGAAGAGTTGATTTTGATTTCTGAGACGTGTGACGTGCGCGATTTCCTATCGGTAAGTGGTCTTGATCACAACGGAAGCGTGGTGGATCGTGACTCTTCGTTGGGTCCTTCTTGAGTAGTTGCGTCGATTAGTTGTTTCCTTACTCCGGTAAATTTTGAGGACGAAATTTCTGTAAGGAGGGTAGTTTGTAACGCTCCGCAAATTTTATCGCGACTTGTGCCCGTTTTAGAAATTATATCGCTTAGAGTTTCGGCAAAAAGAAGTCCTTGGGAAGAAATCAAGTCTGTTTGATCGTATCAAGTGTGAAAATACTGTTTGGGAATCCCATTGAACCCAATTGCGTCGCTTGGTTTGGGTCCGAGACACGTTAGGGTGGTTTGGAACCCCCTTTCTGTTAAATTTGCACTTCAGGTGCAGACTGCATCGGTGCAGCCATGGGGTGCATCGGTGCAGGGAGGCCATCAAGCCTTGCACCGGTGCAGAATCAATGCGTAGAAGCTCTGGTCCTTTGAAGCTTCAGTTGCATCGGTGCAACTTTGTGTTGCATCGGTGCAGGTCCCCCTTGCATCGGTGCACAACCGATTCTGAAACCCTCGGATCAAACTTTCCTCTTGGTGCACCAGTGCAGGTCCCAAGTGCACCGGTGCAGGCTGTATAATTTTCACAAGTTCAAAGAGGTTGCACCGATGCAGGTTTTTGGTGCACCAGTGCAACTGCTGTCTGGCAGACAAATTAAGGGTAATTTGGGAAATTCACTTGGGGGTCCTATATATTGGCTCCTTGGTCGA
Organism: Monotropa hypopitys; assembly: GCA_002855965.1. NCBI lineage: Eukaryota > Viridiplantae > Streptophyta > Magnoliopsida > Ericales > Ericaceae > Monotropa > Monotropa hypopitys. The sequence continues at coordinate 1,881 of NMUG010005826.1, read as the reverse complement.
TTCTAGGGCATTTCTTGGCCCCATTTCCACAGATTACTCCCTCTCTCTACCTCCCTCTTCTCCTCCTCTCACTTCTCTCCTCCATAGCTCTCCATCCATGGAGATTTGGAGCTTCCGGCCTTCATAAACGTCGACGAGCACGTCGAGGGCATCGCATTGACGGTGACGGTCCGCGTATATCCAGTAAGTCATTCTTTCTCTCAAACCCTAGCTCTCAATTCCTTGCTCCTCCATTGTAGCTAATGGTGGAACCTTGTAGGTTGCGACGAGAGCTACACGTTGACGGGTTCGGATCGCGTGGACATTTTCCGGCGATTGCTCCGGCGAACTTTCCGGCGATTGTCTAGTGGGTAACTTCTAAATCCTACATTGTGTGCGTGGATGTGCGTAATTCCATTCCATGTATCATTGTTTTATCGATTGTTGATCCACTTTGCGTATTCGTATCGTTAGTGGTTCGATTCGTTGGTATTGGGTATGTAGTCGTGTTGTTGTCATTAAATTGGTTGGCGTTGGGTTAGCCTCGGGAAATAGTGTTAGTCTTGGAATGGTGTACATGTAGAGAGAACAAATTGTGTTAAGAATTATCCTTAAAACGATCTAGGCGCCATGTGTTTGATGAATTGCCCGAGTTGGCCTTGAGGTGAAATTTGGGTGCGTCGATTGTATTTAGTCATAGCATGGAACGTGGTATGAGACTCAAATGGAACTTCTTAGGTTGGAATTAATGTGAAGAGGAATGTTTGAGGATGTTCGAATGAAGTGGGTTGTCGAGTGGGAAAAATTGTAGTATGTCGACTTAAGTGACCACTCTTGAAATAAAATTGGATTGTCTAAGCTTGAATTGAACATTGTTGAAAGTAAAATGGTGGCTTGCGTGAATAACTCTCCTTGGAGAGGAAATGTGGAAATTGGTGGGAATTGGATTTAGCCATGGGCTTGTCATGAATGGGGTGAACTCGGTAATGCAATGGAAATCACCCAAAATGAAATGAACGGAATGAATGCAATGAATGTCAAATACGGGGATGGATCCTACGAGGACCACCCTTGGATAATCTTGAATCCTCTCAATTAATCCCACCAAGTGAAACATCAATGAAAGAAATGTGAAGAGAGAGTTGTGATGTGATTGATGGCGTACGGAGGATACCATCTTGGGTTTTGGGAGGTACTTTTCCCCAACCCATGTGTTGTGACGAAATGGTTTTTGAAAGCTTACGGAGTGAGGAGGTTCTTGCCCTCATGACCGGAATGTGTTGATGGTATCCATCTGGGTAGGAGGGTTCATGCCCTACCCGCGGTATTGCCCATGGGTTAAGGATGGTCGATGCCCTTCCCAGGATTGTACTCTGCGAGGGCGAGTACCCCCGCATGGCTCCTTGTGCCACTCAGGAGTCCTTTATAGCGGGCGTTAGTCTCCGTCGTGACTCCCTTGTGTCGCCAAGGGGGAAATATGCGTGTTGAGGAGACGACTGCGGTGTCCTGTGACCTAGCCCTTGTGTGTGGCGGGTAGGACGGTTGCGACCTCCTGTTCCGTGTCTCACCAATGTGAGTAAGATGGAAAGGATGATGCCACTTGCTGGCCTAGGCAGGTGGTGGTGATGTTGTGAAGAGTGTTAAAGGAAATGAAAAGCTACCTATGCAACCCAATTATCTTTCAAAGTTAAACAACACCAAAATTCACAATACGGTTATGTACTTATCAAAGGAAGTGGAATAGGCAGAGTCGTCGAGGTCCTAATGTATTGTTGGGTTTTGGTGGTTAGTGGTTTGGGGTGTTGGTCTTGGTACAATGGTTCCCTTGGATGATGGGGGACGGTGTGTGCTTGCGGTTGTTGGATTTCTTCTCGAGAGATCGAGATGTGGTTACTTGTTCTC
>NMUG010005825.1:0-12907 GCA_002855965.1 Monotropa hypopitys | reverse complement strand
CGTTGCAGAGATCGAGAGAGAGGGTACCGCATGAGATCTGGGGAAGGGATTTTGCTTTAGGGAAGGGAAGGGGAGGGGGAGAGGGCCCGACTGTAATTAGTGTCTCATTCATTAAACTCATCTTTTAGAATCTGAACCCTTGGATCTCATCCAAAGGTCACAAACAGAAGTCCACACCAAACAAAAAAATGGGTGTCCTTTATTAGAAGGGATCTCTCTCTCTATATATATATATATATATATATTTAAAAAAAATACAAAATCCGACTAATTCCTAGTCCCCGATTAATCCCCGACTAATCGGCCTAGGCGCTAGTCCCCCCTCGGCCGCCCGACTAGCGCCTAGCGACTTTTAGAACATTGACAAATGCTCTTCGCTTAGGTTTTCCACATACTTCTCAAAAGTAGTTTATCAAAGTAAATCTCGCATCTTCCTTTAATATCCTCATCATTCACTAATACACTGCGGTCGTCATCATTTATGCACTTAACTTGAAAGGCGACTCTTGTTTTCTTCTCTCCATTTGGCAATCTTATATATCCTTTTCCCCATCGTTGTTATCTAGTCTAGCATTGAAATCCTCAAAAAATCTCATATTAGCTTCCTCCACACCTTTCTTGGCCTCCTTACAAGCTCATTTATAGCTCCTAAAATTGGCATCACGTCTATCTTTCTATCACTTCTTAAAGCACTCTTTTTAACTTCTATTATGGCCGAGATAGCATCGTTCCACCAAGTCTCTTTCAAAGTTGGGTCTCTCCCTTTTGACTCTCCAAGAACATCCTGCGATATTTTTCTAATGGAGTCCGCCATCGTGTTTCACATTTCCTCACTGCTGCCATCGAAATTCCAACTTTCTTCATTTAGCATCTTGTCATTGAACTCCAAGTTCTCCCCTCATAGGCTCCAACTTACTTGATTTTTTTACATTACAAAGACATTAAGACCGTAAAAGGGTTGCTCAGTGCAGGAGGCCTTGCTACTGCAGTGTAGTATCATATCAACTAGTACGAAAGCATTTCTACAATCTACGCACTAGAAAATGAGTGCAAAGAAGAGACCTAACATCCATGTATAAAAATTTTCCTAAACTAACTTGACAATTCCGGACTTAGAATTCCTAAAATTAACAAATCCAAAGAATGAGCGATTAACGTGTATAATTATGAAGTACTTTTACTTTACAAGAAAATCACTGGGTTGTTATTTCCAAACTGAAATGTCTCATGTATGTTTATATGATGGACATCAGTATCCAAAGCACATCTAGTTCTAGGCAATTAAAAATAGATAAATAAATAAAAAGGACACAGAGAGTTCCAACACATACTGGAAAGTGTCCAACATGTGTTGGTGTCTGACATGGACACACCATATTCTTATTAGTCCCCGTAATTCAATACTCAGAAGGAAACAAAATGATGTTTTGCAATTGAAAAACTGAATCTGGGACGTTAACCTTTCCGAACAGAATGCTTACCTGCTGTAATTCAAGTTTCAGGTTGTAGAAATGAATTGTTGAGTCAAATGTAGCAACACCTACCATTGTCCGGGGACCATTCTGAAGGAAATCAACACACCATTGAAAAATATTTTGTTTCAGTAACTGCAACAGGCTCAGCCGGAGGTAAATTAACAGCACGGAAACAGGGAAAATTTAAAGACTAAAAAGGATACATATACAAAAGTCAAACTCTAGCACCTACATGTAATCATAATACCAAGCAGTAAAAGCTAAAAAATACAATTTCTACACTCCAAAATCCCCAGTTACCACACAGTGTAATAAACGTCTGTCAAAACACAAAGCAGGGATGAATGAAAGCTAAGGGGAGAAATCAAGACGAAAGACACACAGCCAAGGTCAAAGATTCTGCCGAGGAAGATGTCTCTAGGTGAAGAATTATTCAGAAAACAAAATTGCATAGAAGGTAACAGCATCTGGTAAGAAAATTTAAACAACCTGCAACACTCATAAGGCCAAGGCAATACAAAAGAAGGATAATTTTGAAGCTCAGTTGCTCTGACAAGTATGTGACCTCCCAAAGAGAAACATAAAAGTAAACAAAATCATTCAAATAGATCTAGTATAAACCTGTCCTACATGCAAGTGCAACTAACTAGATCCTTGGTAATTGCTCAATCTACAGATAGAACACCCTATGATGGGAAACTACCACGTTGGGTTTGGAGATATGGGACTGGGTATATAATAAGGGGAGCAGATGCAAGCTTTTTCTTTCAATAGCCAGCCAAATGACTACAGGATCACGAACTATGATTTAACCTTATGCCCAAGAGGGGTTTGTCGTGCATGTAAAAGCATACCACACAACTTCAATTAAACTTCCTTGATTCAGCATCACAAAATATTCCGACTTCAGAGTGGCTGTACGCAGAATAGGAAAAAGAATATACCATAGTCCTGAGTTTAAAAAAAGGCTGGAACAAATGTTGGGATATCTAGTCTGGTTTTTTGTCTTACAAGCACTCTGCTACAGATGTATAACACACTTCTTCCTCCTTACATTGACTGCTAAAAGTGAATTCAAAATCTCTCATTCATCGAAGCTTTGAACAATGACTCGCATGTATTCTTGCTGGCAAAAGTCTGTCTGGCTAACCCTTTTCGACGCCATTTAGTTTGATTTTCCAAGAGTGACGTCAAATACTCAATGAAATATTTCAGAACCTTTCCGAAAAGTTCACAATTTCCACAGCTCAAGAAGACAAACTTGCAAGCTAAAATGTAGTATGAGCATAAATAAAACTAAAAATGCTCCTTTCATCTATTAGAAATTAGAAGACTCATACAATTGGGCTTTTGGGTCTACCCTTTCTGATGTCTTTTGATTTTGATTTGAGGGTATGATTCAGCAACAAAACGTCTATTTAGCTCCTCGGTTTTTGACGGTATAGGGGGCACTGTTTCAGTGGTTTTATGAGAGCATCCACGTTGTGCATATTATCAAAGATTAGGTCTGTCTCCAATCCTTCCCCCGCCCATACCCTCAACGATTAGGGACTATATGGGTTATGTTATGTTGTATACAATCGTGCAAGTGCGCAAAATGAAACATTACTACAATTTAGGTCAAACGAAATAAGACTTACAGGAAGATCAGCAATAACTTGGCTGATTGCACTGCAAGCCGCTGCAGTCGCACCAATCTGTAGGGCAGTCATGGATACATCAACAAGGAAGAAAAACACGGCAGGCATTGGGTCACGCACCTATTAACAAGATAAGATATAAACAATCAGTCATCATGTACCCTAAAGATGGCAAGAAAAGTGAGAACTACACAATCCCCCAACGAAAGCAATACAACAAATACGAAACAAAGCATGCAGCTGATGTCATGGATCTGTTAAGCCAGAAGATATTGTCAGTCTGACCAATCCTGCTAACAAAAAGCCAAACTTCCATGTGCATAAACAAGGCCAACAAGAAAATACTTTCCAAACTAGCATTATTATAGCTCAAACTCTGCAAAGATTACCTGTGGAAAACAGTGACTTTAATAATTTCCCTTTTCTTTCTTCCAATTAATGATGTTGCTTTACCCCATGAGAATGAATAGTATAAGAAAAATGGGGTGGTACAAAATTCATAATAAGCAAACAAATTTAGCAGCTTGCCAAATGCATCCCAGTGACAAAGAAATGTGAACTCGTCAACAAAAGCCAGCAGCAGAAACACAAAATAAAGGCAGAAAGCGATTCAGGCTCCAAGAATCAAAGATATTCATATAAGCCAATTTATGTAATATCAGTCAACTTTCTGGAGACCGCTCTTCAAGAATTTTTCGCCTAGTTCTAGTCCTGGTTCAGGCCTGCCAAGGTATGTGAAACTGTGTCCAGGTTGGGCACTTGATCAGCAAATACAGGGCCAACTGCAGTGTATGTCCCACCGGTGTTACGATTGAGGTAAGATAAATTTGTAAGACCAACTTAACCCACGTGACTGATTTTAACCCATCAATGCAAGTTTATGAAGTACAGATATTTGTTAATTCTCGAGGTGCAACAGTTCACATTTGGTCAACATCATTAGGTTAGGTTCGATTTTTCGGTTTAACTGGCTCAAGATTACCAATTAAGTACAAACTATGCACGAGATCAATTAATTATGGCCACCACGCCTATCCTATGTTTCGTGCTAGAGTGTGAATCGCAGCTTCTTACTTGGTGATACTTGTACCTTTATATCAAAATTCCATCAACTAAAAGAGTCCTTAGACCATCATACACCATGCTTAATAAAAGAAGTCAGTATGATGAGTGACCTAATTTTATTTCAACAATAAGACTCCATTTCACGGTTCAACCCTTCAAGGCGTGTTTTGTTAATAACACTTTGCTTAATTGAAAAAGAAGATGACAACCTCAAATCTCAAATTCTTTCCTCGCACCTCACCCTACAGCTACTCAAGAAAATGTATCCACGTTTAGAAAATGCAGCACTGAGATCCACCTCTTCCTGCCTGTGATAAATCCACACAGGTTAAACAGCTATTGATAGGTTTGTACTAAGACATTGTAAAGACGTGGGAGTTGGACAAGAAAAAAAATTCATTCAAACTCCTAACCACTCCAGCAACAAACTTTCAGCTTATCACCATTGGCAAGGATAGTAAAAATTCAATCACTATAAAACCAAATTTGCATACAATCCAAAGAAGTGCCTCTCTCTGTCCATCAAATGAAATACGAACTTTTATTCCAAGAAGTCAAATTCTCGTCTAGAATTCATCATTTAACTTGTATACTCTGTAAAGGCTTGTGAGTAAGCTTCCACAACTTCATTGCTAACCGACACTAAGTTTAGGGGAACCTTTATTTAACAAGAGCCCCTTTCTTGGGAGAGTGTCGAGCAGGACCTTTAGGCTTTGGAAGGCTTCACAAAGGGGAACTTCAAGATGTTCTCACAAATACTAGTGACAATACATTTATACCCTGATTCTGGCAAACTCTGACACAAGACAGCCCAACAATCTGAGAAAGTGCTCAATAAAACTAGCATCCAGATGTGCACATTATCCATGATCGAACAAAACGTAAATAAATCACGATCCATTTATGTAGATTGACTTGGATGCATATGTGGGCATAGATTTCCAATCATACTTCATCTCTAGTTATAATCCATCTGAAAGCCCAAGAGTCCCCTGTCTACACAAAAGGGGCCTTATTGGAACTTATTGTTTTAGAACTAAGAGATGTTTTCCCCCTGTTTTTTCCTTCTTCAAATGGGAAGCAAATATAATAATCACGACTCATGGCAGATGAGAGATGCTTAAAAGCACACTTTCTATTAAATTTAATCAACCAAGGATACAACTCTGAATAGATCAACTCAAGGAAATGGATTCATGTTTGACCCCAAGTAATTGTACAAAGGCTTGTCAAGTTCCAAAGACACTTCACAACATGAAGTATAACTTTTTCAGATAACATGTAACAAGTTACCGAGGTAATGTTCATGCTAATGTTTAGATTAGAAGAGTTTCTAATCTTTAACTTTTGCTTGATCAAGGACATTGATAAAAACCTTGTAAGCAAAAATAAAAAGAGAAAGAAAGAGAAAAGAGTCCCACTTCGAGGAGGGGAGGGGGGAAGACCTCCAATTGGCTGTATTCGAGGAGAACCAGACCTCCAACTGATTAGGCTATGTTTGGCTCTATTCGAGGAAGGTTGTGCAATATTGATACTATGGATGTTGAATGAAGGAAGCATGGTAATATGCACATAAAGTAATTTCGACTTTTGGGTCTACCCTTTCTAATGTCTTTTCGCTTTGATTTGGGGATATAATTCCGCAACAAAACGTTCCTTTAGCTCCTCGGTTTTTGACGATATAGGAGGCCATTGTTTTAGTGGTTTTATGAAAGCAGCCACTTTGTGCATATTGTTAAAAGTTAGGTCTGTCCTCGATCCTTCTCTCGCCCATACCCTCAATGATTGGGGACTACATGGGTTATGTTATGTTGTTGTACAAACAGTTTCAAGAACTTCCGAAAATTCTAAAACCTCAAAAAATAATTTTCACCGTCTTCGTAAACATATTTCAAAACCACCAACACCACCACAACTCCACCGGCACAACTAATGTCGCCGCCACCACTCCACCACAACCACCATCGTCGCCACTCCACCGCCGCCGCCGCCACTCCACCACCACGACTCCACAACCGCCGTCGCCACTCCACCACCACGACTCCACAACCGCCTACTCCACAACCGCCACCACAATTCCACCACCTCCACCACCACTCCATCAATACCGCTGCCGCCACTCCATCACCACAACACCACCACTCCACCACCACAGGTTGAAAACAAAAAATGAATTAATTGTTAACAAACATGTTTCCATTTTTTCCAGTATTTTCACAACAGGTTGACACTAAACATGTTTATGATTTTTATTTTCACCTACAAAAACAGAAACAAGTTTTCAGTTTTTTGAAAACTATAAACTTTACCAAACAAAGCCTTAATATTCAACCTTCTTTCATTCAAACAAAAATATTGCTAATATATGGGAAGATAATAACAACTAATACCAAAAATTAGCATAACAATATAATCCCACTAACTACATGACTCTCAGTGGATGATAACGCATACACCCACAGATTAATTTTTACTAAATCATAATATAACCTGAAACATTAAAATTGTAACAGGTATACAGTTAGAAATCAACAACCATGAGTGCTGACGCATCACAGGGTTCGTAGTCAATAAACAAGCAAATCCACCTTGCTACGAAAGCAGCAAATCTTATATGTTACCAACCATATACTCCTTAGTAGCAACAAATTCAACTGTTCCTCTACATAGCTCTGGCCTGTCATCAGCATCTCTACGCCTACCATCTGGACCAAGATTGCATTGGTAGTCACGTGGAGTTTCATCCGTATATCCTGCAAGACAAATGGCATGGGTTACAGTTTGACAATCTTAACAGCTGCAGAATCTATGTTCACAAAGCAACATAAAGGAGGAGGGGGAAAACAAATACTAGAAAGCATTAAGAAAATGTGTCACTTAGACCACTATAAAATTAGTTGTCAATAAACGATGACCCGCGCCAAAGAAACATATAACTATAAAACTTCCTAAGCTCCTTGCATCAATGTTCTGTAAAAACAACAATCTACAAACCCATACCTAAGTAAGATTCTTATCACCTATGGACAACTCAGCTTCTCTGTGGCAAATTCCAAAATTTGGACAACCGTTCAAACTATACTTAGGTAATTTGCCCGAAGGGTAGAACAGTATTTGGATGCTCCATTGTATGATGTTCATAGAATCATGTCATAGCTACCATAATTTTGCCAATGCCATTTACATGAAAGAGAGCATCCAAACACTGTTCTACCCTTTGAGTAATACCGAATAACTCCTAACAGTAACAATGTAAAATAACCAAAGACAGCTTGCAATTCCCTACTAAGATCAAACTAATGATAGCAAGAATAAACTAACTAATAAGAATGCAAAAAAAGAGAAACAAAATCGCAATAGAGTACCACAACACTGGTGGGGTAGAATATAAGACATCGTTTATACTCACCACATAAATTACAGATAAAATGTCTTCCCTGATCAATAAACTTCATGAATGGATTTATGTAGCCTTTGCAACGAGAGCATCGTACAGGACCACTTTCTCCGAAGTCCACAAGCTATACAGTAACAAGTGTCATATGAGTTAGACTGCACTGCCAAAATGTTTCCTTTTTCATTCAAACTCATAACACGTTTTTTATCCAAATGAATAGCTAGATAAAGGTCAAAACAAACTGCCATGAGCAGATAATTACTAAGAAAGAAAGATAACAGATGAATAAAATTCAAATATAAATGCAAAGTTCAGAAAGAATAAATAGGATTTCCGAAACAGATTCGTCGGCTCCCTTCTATGGCACAAGGCAACAAATACCATTGGGGTCCAAATCACCAAATGGTCTTGCACCTGATAGAGTACACGTGCTCTGTCATACATAATGAGTCCTCATCTAACAGTGCAAACATTAGCAGCACATACATAATACAATTCCCACATCTTTACTTTCTATGCATGCCCTTCCAATGTGAGTCCGTATTTTGTAACTTCCTTTGGATACTCTCCTTGCATGAGTTTACACTATCCCTGACTAGATGCTTGTTTTTGCAAAAGCACAAGGGAGTAACATATGACTGCAAACTAATTACTTTCCGTCTACATTAATCGATTATACTTTCTGTGATGAGGTGATCAGTGATGATGATCAAAGGTGATAATTAAGTTATCGAGTGGGAATGGAAGGGAACGACAACAACAACAACTGAGGATGGTAACTCCAGGAAACAAAAAGAAACGGCTACAGTAGAGGCTATAAAACTTCCGGAATGATGAAATTATTGAATGACGAGCAAGGCAAGCAACGTTAATAAACGAAGTTAAAAAGTAATTCTTGAAAACAACATGAATCAATTAGATGAACGGCATTATTTTTTACATCAATTAATTATCGGTCGCTACATTACTTGATAATGATTTTGTGATGGTGGTGATCAGGTATGATGATCAACAGAGATAATTCATTAACTGAGCATGAATGGAAGGGAACGACATCGACAAATGATAGAGGACAATAACTCTAGCAAACAAAAAGAAACAGTACGATAGAGGTGGCGCAGAGGTGATGACCAACATAATGATGACATTATCGACTGACGAAGAAGGCAAATGGAATAATAAACAAAGCTAAGATTTTACCAGAAAAACAAAACAAGTAAGCTATTATAAAGGCGATTGCCAAAAACGGGAGGTGGTAACCGAATTTATGAACATAGAGGTTAGTTCCACAAATTGCGGGACAGAATCGGAAGCAGAAGCAGGGGGCAAAGGAGCGGGAGATCATAGAACCCCTCATTTAGGAGCGTCGGGGGAAGCATTAAAGAATAATTTATAAAATATAAATCTATAATAAAGGTTAGGCTTGTCCTCATCATTTTCACTTCCCAAACACCTATTAATGGGTATCAATTAGGCGTTGATTTTTTTTTAATAAGTGCTAAAGAAAATCTAAGTTAATATTTTCTAGCATCCTATTTGTCAAAAAATCGCTTCATATTTTCTCTTGCTTGGTATTACTTTTGTTTCTTTGGGAATTTGTATGCCTAAGAGGTTCTATCCTAGTTGAGAGGAGGGCTCCTTTCTCGAAGGGAGCAAGACTCTTATGACAGTGTGACTAGGAGCGCAGGAACAAGGTTCAGAGGTGAATTCGTCACCCCGATTGTGAGACCCGACCCATGACTATTTTTATAAAAATACCTATATTCCAGAAATCATCAATTATAAATATTTATTTACACTCGCGAGAGACCAAATTAATTAATGTCAGAGACCATTTTATTTTCCGCACATGGGAGGTAATTTATATGGCCCGGGTGCACTAATATTTTGAAGGTGCCGTGAGCATATGGGGGATGTGCCCCCGTCATTTCTTTCCATTCCCCAGGCATAATACACACATATATACAGTTATATGCATATCATCATGGTTCCTTCACGTCAACCGTTTCCAGCAATGACAGCCTTCCCATTCTTCCAATCCATGGCCTTAATCATCTATAGCTTTGGATGTGGCCAACCCCTTCACACTCCCTTCCACAAGCCTCTTCCCACTACAAATTTTAGTCACTCCCTTTCCTCTCTACATTTTGCATACACCAGAAGGAAAGCAAGAGGAAGCAGACAAGAGAGAACCAGGGAGAAGGCCTAAAGTCCTCTGTTCCTCGCCTCTTCCTCATCTGATCTTCCAACCTAACGTGGGTAAGTCCCCAAACCATCATAAATCTAGTTTTCCTCTATAAATTAATTTATGGTTGATATCCAAGGCCCTAAACGTTAGTTAGGTGTGATACAAAACCGAAACCAGAGCTTGAACGAACTGCCATGGTCGTCCTCAATCTGCTGCTCAAACCGGAGACCAAGAAACGTCGACTGGGCGGTCGACCGCCATGCATCCGGCCATGCATCTGGCAGATGCAGCAGCTCATGTTTTGTGCTCAGTGCTTCACCCCGATACCTATAACTAGGTTTTGAACGCATACCCTTGTGTACCCCCGATTAAACCCTAGCACATACGTCGACCTTCAACACTCTTGCAAGCCGAGAAGGCCGAGCTGATGTTCGTTGGCGTGACCCGATCCGAACGATCGTGAATCGCTTTGACTCACAACCCCAAAACAATTATTATAGTTACTAAACCCTAGCATGTGATGCAGACTAAACCTGTGTTCTAATTAGGTTTGGAGCTCGGCGACTTGTACATTACACCGTAGTAATTTTCGCGGTGAATCTTGCTACATGGCTTGATTACTTGAATTTTATAAAAAGAATTCTAGGTTACGATATTCTTGAAAAGAATGATAGGTTGAATAAATGAACATGTTATGAAATCGATACAATGATGTTTGCATTTGAAAGGAACAAAAATGAACAAGCATGCAACTTTATTCAAATGAACCATGGACTTAGCATGAAAATGACTATTTTAGTAACATGATTAATGACATGAGGTTCAATACAGCACCCCGGCCAAGGCAGATGAAGATACTAACGGGGCGTAGTAATAACGTATAGGATCATAGTCAGAAGATCACGGGTGATATCACGCCAAACACATATTTTGAGATCGCTCCCTAAATACCGGTTGGATGTAGAACAAATGTTGGCTCAATGAATATAAAGGCTTTAAGCCAAGGGAATTAATCAAGTCGTGAAATGAATCTTTGGCCATGTATGAGCCAGTTATTAATAATAGTTACAACATAAGCCTAAAATATTGGGAAAATGAGTTTTGAGCATATCATGATATAATTAATAATCTATTAAAACTAGTAAACTTGACATGTATTGACTCACACTACTCTAGTGCTAAAGGCGTCATAAATTATTCTTTCAAGCGATGACACTTATATGGGCAATGCATGATGGGCCGATGGAACTGTTCTTGTTGGTCGTCTTACATTTTGGTCATAAAATGGTTTGTGAAGCTCTGTTTGTATTTTATTTCGTAATCTGGATGTACATTATGGCCATGGTTGCAGGATGTAATATGAAACACTATTTTTGGTGATGATGTAATATTATATTTTAGGTTGAACTCAACTCTGGTATTTGATTATGTTTTCACACTTAAACTTTTTTTATGTGAGTGGTTGATTAATTACTAGATGAGAAATCCCTAAATTGGTTAATTAACAGGCCTTAGTGAGTTAATCTCTGCGACTCGCTCTGCTCTCTCAAACGAGACACATATTTTATATCGGGTTGGGTAGTGACAATAGTGGTATCAGAGTCTTAGTTTTTTTATTTTCAAAACAAACCCCATAGATGTAGAATTAAACACGGAGTAGTTGCACTAGACTTGTATATTATGCATGCTTATATGTTTATTATGTATGCAATCGTATACTTAGTACCGATACGTCGAATAGAATGCTAGTAACAAGACTATCTTGGGTACAGTAGGTACGGTGGACAACTCTGACAGCGACGACGCAAGTATGACCGGTAGCTTCAGCACTGACCCCAAGGTGTATGATGAGGCGACGAGTCGCAAAGCAGACCAACTAGCATATAAGAAAGCGGCAAAGTTGATAAACGAGAAGCCCCGCTACAACAAGTGAATGATGCAAGCAGCTGACTACTTCAAACTTCGAGCAACGTCAGGCGTGCACAAAGGCAATGAAAAGCATTGCATACAAGTTTGGGGAACTCAAGGAGATCATCGAAGGAAGCAGAACTTTCCAGCGAGAAGAGGATCGTGAAGAAGAGGATTCTGAAAAGAATGGGAACAAGAAAAAGAGCCGACAGAGGAAGAGGAAGAACCAGAAGAGTACCCACAGGAGGGAGAAAATGAGCTGGACACCCGGAAGAATGGGAGGCAGATGCAGATTAAGACTCAGAGGAATGGACCTTTGAAAACCCAAAAGAGTTGGATGTAGAGTCACAGGGAGGATCGGAAGCATCGGTCAATGGACCTGAAGACAAAGACCCGATAAATGAGATGGCAGTATTTCCTCGGCGCTTGTGCCAGTAGTATAAGTCCTGACTTTTGACTTAGTGTATATCCAGATTATTTTGACTAAGGACCTAGCATAGTGTTGTCAGATGCACAGACAGTAGGCAGCACAAGCTATATGTTGTATCAGAAAATGTTGTACTGGCGGACACCCGAAGGAGACAAGCCGGGCCGGCCATGCGGCATCCTTCAACCTTCGGCATACTCAGTCCGGACGTCAAGGAAGCCTGCGCTTCTGCCCCACTGGGAGGAACAACTTCCACCGACAGACGGTCCTATGCCGGAGGGGTCCACCACCGACAGCGACAGGGAACAATGACCTCCGGCAGGCGGCACACGGGTCGTCAGTACAACTGCTGATGTGGCTCGGGTCGGTCCAATGGCCCAACAACATCATAGGGATGACGTCAACACCATGACCCCCTCGTGTGCATCGCACGCTTGTACTTTTGGCGCCAAGTCAGGTTGGGTTATAAATACCCCATTCAAGTACTGTTCACGGGATCCCCTTCTCCGACTTTCAGTTTCCAATTGCCTCTCTTCGTCATCGGAGGCCCCTCTCGGTCGCTGCCGACCGGTGGGCACTGACCCTTGTTTTGCAAGAGCCAAGCAGGTGAACCCCTTTTTTTATAGGTGACCCGCTCAGCCGTCTGAAGCCCACGCCACTGCTATCCGGATACAGCACAGAGGATCCGAAGAGCCCTCCGGATATCAGTCACCACATTTGGCGACTCCGCTGGGGACGAAGCATTCTCAGACTCGGGTGACTGGCGGTCCATCTCTTCCCTCAGTGCTTTTCTCATCCCTAATGGCT